>JARBWK010000003.1:6955783-7174702 GCA_030556195.1 Anolis apletophallus | reverse complement strand
CCCACAGCTCAATACATACCCACATAGACGTGCTTGTGTGCTCGGATTCTTCATCGCTTGAGATGAAGTCGATGCTCAGGGTGTCTGCGGTGGTGTAGGATCTTGGCATGGAGCTCAGGTAACAAGGTGGTGGGTGGTGGAGAAGGTAGACCAGGGAGAGCCAACGGTCAAACTGCCCCTTCTCCTCTCCCTTGGGTGCATGAAGCTGGAGGTAATACGAGCGCTTGTTGACCAGCTTCATTTTGATGACGTGCTTTTTGGGGTCGTGGATGGAGAACCGTACAAATTTCAAAGGGAGGGCCCTGGGTGCACCAAGAGAAGACAGAAACATCAAGGAGGGACCATTCAACATGGGGGGAAATCCTGGATGGAACGATTCCAGGGAGAACTTTCAAGATGGAAACAACGTTCACTATTGAATTGTGCCTGGCAACAGGATTTCAGGTCTGAAAACACCTGGTCCTCTGGGTTTTCATAGACTTATAGAGGTGGAAAGGACCACTTTTAATCCCATTCTGTTGGAGGTTGTAAATGTAAATAAGCAGAAGCTTTACCACAGTTTCTGAACCAAAATATACCCTGCAGTATGATAATGTGTCACTCATATTTGTGTAATGAGTAACAGTAACTTTACTTTAGTTCAAAGTAAAGTAACTAACTTTACTTTAGTTCAAAAGGTCAAACAGAGCAACAATATATACATCAGTCTCTCTGAATTCTTACAGAGAACAGAGGGAATAAACAGTCCTTTTAATGTGGCGCAGCTGGCTGGGAGTCAGCTACCTAAGATCTCTACTGACCAGAAGGTCATGAGTTCGAGGCCTGCCCGGGTCGGGGTGAGCTCTCGACCAATTGTGTAGCTCGTTGTCTGTCTATATATGTTGTATGTCTATGACATTGAATGTTTGCCTGTATATGTGCATTGTGATCCGCCCTGAGTCCCCTGTGGAGTGAGAAGGGCAGAATATAAATGATGTAAATAAATAAATAAATAAATGTCTTTACAATATGCTTCATGCCTTTAAAATGATCAGGTTTCAGAGAGTTGGCAGCCATTTTCTTCCTGGCTGTTTGCAGTCAGTGCTCTCTTCACTCTCTGAGGTGAAAGTGGCAGTTAAAACCGTTTGTCTCAGCAGCAAGCCAGAGACAGCAGCCAATCAGAACTCTGGCTCCTGGCATGCTCAGCCAATGAGCCGCCGACACACACCTTTCCAGTCAACTCATCACATCCTGGGGCCTTTTTACAAATCCCCACACATTCTACTATCTAGGAATACACAGCTAATACGTCATGTTGGACATCCATCTTTGGAGGCCTACAATTACTCATTCAATCTCGAATGTGTCTTTCTTCAACAGAGTCAAAGCCTGGATGTGCATCTTTTGGGGTGTGTTCATCGTGCATTCCTACGTAGCAGAATGGGGTTTAACCTGGATCAGGGCTGTCCAACAGGCGGTCCTGAGGCCGTACACGGCCCCCGAGCCCCTTCCCTCCGGCCCCCTAACTTGTTTTAATAAAATACAAATAAAAAATAAAAAATAAAATATTTTTTTTAAAAACCCTACTTCCGGGCTTAGGCAAGCATCGCGAGACTACGCCAGCCACAGACGGGATTTTGAGGGAGGTCGAAATCCCGTTCAAGCGGTTAGCTGCAACACTAAAAGTCTTCAAAGTATAAGTTTCCAATAGTATCTTTATTATCTTGTATAGTTCTTTGGCATGGAAAGCATATATCTATTCCCAAGTGGGGATGTGGAATAGAGGAAAACCTCTCGTCAAACAATTCAGAAATTCTCAGAGTCCTTACATCCGAATTAAATCATAAGTAATAATCATCAAATATATGTCGGATTAAGAGACTTCTGGGGGTCGACGGACTAAATATCAAAGGCCTTGCCGTTTCGCCGGGGAAACCCAGCTTCATCGGGACCCAAAATCATAATACTGTTTTGTATTCCACTTTTGGTCCGTGCATCTACAACATAGAAATATATACAATAATGTCATTAGGTACATATAATCATAAGCCCACCAATTGAACAGGACAACCCTTTTAGAAGGCTAACACATATATATCACATATTACATACCATATTATCATTTCCATATATCTCAGAGTGGACGCAGCCACTGCTTCACATAGTAGTCAACGGACAACACCCAACGCTGGAGGTCTACGTTACATACTCTCCTCCTCCGTTCCAGGTGCAACCTACTCCAGAATCTCACTGATTGTTAAGGAATCGTTATGCCCCAGGGGTAATTCGCTTTTAAGGAGTGAATCCAAAAACCTCTCTTTGGTGTAGTATCTCTTATGATCCTGGTATGGTTTGGGTGTAATCGTTTCCAATACCAGGATTTTAAAATCATTAAACTCATGATGACGTCTATAATGGGTATATAATGGTGAGGATTCATTCCTAGTGCGAAATCTCGATTTATGTTCCTGGGCCCTCGTGCGTAAGTCCCGCCCACTTTCCCCCACGTAATATCTGTGACATGGACATATTAAACAATAAATGATATTTTTACTACCACATGTTGCCCCTGTTCTGAATTTGTAGGTATGTTTGCCCTCAAGGTCTGTAATTGAATCTTGGGAAGAGATGTGGTAACACGGTTGAGTACACCTCTTCCCACTGGTAATATTTTGGGGGATTCTATGATCGGCATGAATCAATAGCTGTTTGAGATTGGATGTTTTTCTGTGGGCGACCATCGGGGGTTTGTTTAGTCCTGGGATTGAGCTAACAATGGGCCAGTACTTACGAACAATTTTAAGAATAGCGTGGGAGTGAGGGTGAACGTTAAGGGCCATATAATTCGATCACTGGGTGTTTTAGGGCGGTGTACTCAACCGTGTTACCATTGCACAATATGTAAACACATCTCTTCCCAAGATTCAATTACAGACCTTGAGGGCAAACATACCTACAAATTCAGAACAGGGGCAACATGTGGTAGTAAAAATATCATTTATTGTTTAATATGTCCATGTCACAGATATTACGTGGGGGAAGTGGGCGGGACTTACGCACGAGGGCCCAGGAACATAAATCGAGATTTCGCACTAGAATGAATCCTCACCATTATATACCCATTATAGACGTCATCATGAGTTTAATGATTTTAAAATCCTGGTATTGGAAACGATTACACCCAAACCATACCAGGATCATAAGAGATTACTACACCAAAGAGAGGTTTTTGATTCACTCCTTAAAAGCGAGTACCCCTGGGGCATAACGATTCCTTAACAATCAGCGAGATTCTGGAGTAGGTTGCACCTGGAACGGAGGAGGAGAGTATGTAACGTAGACCTCCAGCGTTGGGTGTTGTCCGTTGACTACTATGTGAAGCAGTGGCTGCGTCCACTCTGAGATATATGGAAATGATAATATGGTATGTAATATGTGATATATATGTGTTAGCCTTCTAAAAGGGTTGTCCTGTTCAATTGGTGGGCTTATGATTATATGTACCTAATGACATTATTATATATTTCTATGTTGTAGATGCACGACCAAAAGTGGAATACAAAACAGTATTATGATTTTGGGTCCCGATGAAGCTGGGTTTCCCGCGAAACGGCAAGGCCTTTGATATTTAGTCTGTCGACCCCAGAAGTCTCTTAATCCGACATATATTTGATGATTATTACTTATGATTTAATTCGGATGTAGGGACTCTGAGAATTTCTGAATTGTTTGACGAGAGGTTTTCCTCTATTCCACATCCCCACTTGGGAATAGATATATGCTTTCCATGCCAAAGAACTATACAAGATAATAAAGATACTATTGGAAACTTATACTTTGAAGACTTTTAGTGTTGCAGCTAACCGCTTGAACTTTATTTTGACGCTGCTTGGAGGACACCCTTCCTCTTCCTTTTCTACTGTTTGGAGGTCGAAATCCCGTCTGTGGCTGCGTAGTCTCGCGATAGCTGCCGAAATCTCGGGTCCCGCGGGATTTGCAGCCGGCCTGGGCGCGCGCCTCCTCCTCCCTCGCGGCTGCTTCCAGGCCAGCCCCCATTCCCTCAGAGAGAGGGAGGAGGGGAGTGAGGCAGGGAAAGCCCCTCCTGGCTCCGTCCTCTTCCTGTGGAGGGCCCTCGCTTCCCGCCCGCGGATGGGAGAGCCGCCGCGCCCGGCCTGAGCTTTGCCTCGGCTCCAGCGGGGCTCTTCGGGGGCGGCGTCGGCGTTGGTGCTTCGACCCTGTGGCGGGGCTCCCGCAGTATGGGTAAGGAAGGGCCTGGCTTGAATCAATCAATCTAAAAACAGTGGGACGTTGGGTGAGGGGGGGGAGGGGTCCCTCCGGCGGTTTCCTTGGCGACGCTTCCTTCCCCTCTCCTCACCCCCTCCCCCTTGTTGTGCTGCCTTCCCCCGCGTGCAGGGCGCAACGTGGCTTCCTTTGCGCCTGCTCCCGCGGCTTGTTTTCCCTTCAGGGAGGGAGGGGGCTCTTTGGGCCTCCTCCACCCGCCTCTGGGAAAGGAGGCCCCATCAAGCCCTGCGAAGGCATTGAGGTGTTTGGGTTTTTTTTTGGTGTGTCCCAATTTGAGTGTGGACTCAAATAACTCAAAGGTATTAGGAAACATTCCCCCAAATCCACCAGTGTTCCCATTTGGGTATATTGAGTATTCATGCCAAGTTTGGTCCAGATCCATCATTATTTGAGTCCACAGTGCTCTCTGGATGGAGGTGAACTACAACCCCACAACTCAAGGTCAATTGTAAGTAAATTGGAACCGGGGAGGGGGCGGAGCCGGGGAGGGGGCGGAGCTGGAGGCGGGGGCAGACCCTTCAGCCCCCCAGGTGATCAGTGACCGGAATTCCGGCCCTTGGGCCTGTAGAAGTTGGACAGCCCTGACCTGGATGACCCTTGTGGTTCTTTATAAGTTTACGGAAACACTGAGGACAGGGAATTTTCAGGCCCGAAACCTGTTGGCAGGCACTATTCAAGTCAAACACACAGTCCTGTTGGTCTGTCTCAGCATATAATGGAACTTATATATATATATATATATATATATATATATTTTAAGACATTTATATCCCGCCCTTCTCACCCCGAGGGGGACTCAGAGCGGCTTACAAGATATATATATATATACATATAATATATTATATTATTAGCATAGTACAATATCAGTATTATATATTACTATATTGTACTATACTATTATATTGTAGTAATATTATTAGTAATACTAGCTGAACCCGGCACGCGTTGCTGTGCCCTATTTTGGAGATGTGATTAAGTCTGAGTATGTAAGGGTTTGTATTGATGTTGTGTAGTATGGTGGATAGTACAGTTAGGAAAGAGGTGAAGTAGGAAGGAAAAGGAATGTAAGTGGGGTGGGCATACGTGTGTCTGATGTTTGTTTATCTGTATTATTCTCTATCTATTTATCTGTCTGTGTCTATCTGTCTGTCTATCCCTGTCATTGTTTCTGTTGTATTAAGTTGTGATCTTTATGTATTTCTCTCTCTCTCTGTGTTTATCATGTTCTGTGTGTGTCTCTCTCTCTCTGTCCTGGTCTGTATGTCTGTATCAATCTGTAGTAGTATGTGTCTTTGTGTGTATCTTTTTTTCATTCTTTCTCCATCATTTTTTCTCTCTCTCTGTCTAATTATCTTTATATCAGTGTTTTGTTTCTTTCCCTCTGTATAATTCTTTTTTTTTTCTTTCTCTTTTTCTTTCTCTATCATGCTGTCTTTCATTCTCTGTTTATCATTCTCTCTCTCTCCGTCTCTGTCTCTATCATAGGATCTGTATAATTATCTCTCTGTCTCTGTTTCTCTCTCTCCCTGTCTCTTTCTGTCGTTGATTAATCTTACCTTTTGCTTGGTGTTTTTTCCCCTGTATGTGGCTGGGGGGGGCTGTTTGAAGCATTTGGGAGGATGGGAGGAGGCAGCGGAGGGGGCGGAGGAAGCGGCCATGGCGGCGGTAGTTTGTGGCTGCTTTCGGAGAAGGCGTGGGCTGCTAGGGGACTACGGCTCCCAGAAGGCTTTGCGGCCATTGTGGCCTTTTCCGGTGCTGTTTCCGCCCTTATTTGGAGTGAGCCGCGGAGCCTCTGGGAGTTGTAGTCCCGTGGGTGTGCCGTTCTCCCTCGGCGTTTAGTTGGCTGTCCTGGTGGAGGGTCGTGCGGGTGGGACCTTGGCGGCGTCCTCCCGGGATGTTGGTGTTGGGTGGCATGCGGCGTCCGTGTTGCTGTGGTCCGGGGGCCGCGTGGAGGATGTGGCTTCCTTGGTGTCAGGAATGTTTGGTAAGCGGTGGAGGAGGGGGGCATGGCATTGGATGTTGCGCATGCGTGTTATTTTGATGGTTTTATGGCGGCCATGTTGTGTGTGGGATTGTTTGCGCATGTGTGTCAATGTTGTTTTTTGGGGGATGTTTTGGGGGTGTTGTGTTGGTTTTTGGGGTGTTTTTGTGGGTGGGTGATGTACCTCGGGGTGGGGATGAGTGGCCCTGGGTTTTGTTGTGTGTGTGGGAAATGTAGTTTTGGCGTGCATTTGTCCCGTTGCACGACCACTTCCCTTTTATATATATAGATTACATGTAATATAAAATATATAATTATAATATCATATTATTAGTAGTACTATTATATTGTATTACATTATACTATACTATACATGAGATGAACTGTAAGAAATAGGTTTATAGTACAAACTATTATAGACTGTATCAGATTGTAATATCGGACACCGACTCAACATATATACAAACATCTTATTAAATGGATCTGCACAAATTGGGGGCTGGCAAAATGGTTCAGACTTCAGGGTGCATACATTAAAGGTCATCCATATAATCTATATAAATAAAAATGTAATGTTTGTTTGTGGGATTAACATAACTCCAAATCCAATGGACGAATTGCCACCAAATTTGGCCACAAGACACCTACTAACCCAAGGAGTGACCATCACTCAAAAATTGATTTTGTCATTTGGGAGTTGTAGTTGCTACAATCAGAGAGCATTCTGAACTCCACCAATGATGGAATTGAACCAAACGAGGCACACAGGACTCCCATGACCAGCAGAAAACACTAGAAGGGTTGGTGGGCATTGACCTTGTGTTTGGGAGTTGTAGTTCACCTACATCCGGAAAGCACTGTGGGCTCAAACAATGAAGGATCTGGACCAAACTTGGCACGAGTATTACATATGACCAAACACAGATGGAGTTTGGGAGAAATATACCTTGATATTTGGGAGTTGTAGTTACTGGGATTTATAGTTCACCTACAATCAAAGAGCATTCAGAACCCCACCAATGAAAGAATTGGGGCACACTTCCCACACCGAACCCCCATGACCAACAGAAAATACAATACTTAAGGCCATCCAGTTCAACTCCCTTCACCAGGGCAAGAAAACGTAAGCAAAGCCCTCTCTTCCAACTCTATGATTCTATGACGAGGATGATTAACCATTTCCTCATTTCCATTTCCCCCCTCCAAACAATGACTTATTAGAATAGATACAAATAGAAACAATGAATAAGAAGAGGAGAAAAATAAAGAAAACGATGCTAGCGGTGATGACGACGACAATGATCAATTTCCTCATATATCACCTCCCCCACCCCCCAAAAAATTAGGACTTAAGCCAATTTATAAAACAAAACAGATAAAAATGCAATTCAAGATATGAATAAAACTATACTCAAAGTTGTCTGAGTTTTGCTCTAGATTCGAACTTGAAGGGATCATTCAAGGTGCTGAACCAAATTTGGGGTTGAGCCTCAACACCTTGGAGAGCTGCAAGAAAACCATTCAAGGAGTCTCTACCGGCTGTTAGGAATTGTGGGAGTTGAAGTCCAAAACATCTGGAGGGCTCATGTTTGCCCATGCCTGCTCTACACCAGTGTTTCCCAACCTTTTTTGAGCCGCGGCACACTTTTTACATTTGCAAAATCCTGGGGCACACCACCAACCAAAATGACACAAAATGACACTCTAACACAGTAATACATATAGTTAATATGTTTTTTAATGTATTTATACACTCAGTGTGAAACCTGGGCCTGTTTCGATGAACTCAACATAGATATCCTGGCAGGAATGGCAGAAGACACAAACTTCCCACACAGAACTCCCATAACCAAGAGAAAATGCTATAAGAGTTTGGTGGGCATTGACCTTGAGTTTTGGAGTTGTAGTTCACCTATATCCAGAGAGCACTGTGGACTCAAACAATGTTGGATCAGGAATAAACTTGGCATGAATACTCAATATGCCCAAATATGAACGCAGATGGAGTTCAGGGGAAATAGACCTTGACATTTGGGAGTTGTAGTTGCTGGGATTTATAGTTCCCCTACAATCAAAGAGCATTCTGAACCCCACGAATAGAACTGGGCCAAACTTCCCACACAGAACCCCCAGGAGGCAAGAGGAGGTCTCTACTTGGGGAAAGGGAGGCGGGCCTTCCCAATGCATGGAAAGGGAGAGACCAAGTAGACAACAAGTCGGGAGGGGGGGTTATCGAGGTAGGTTTCTTAGGGTTTTTATACAACACACTAGACTCTTCCCCCCCCCCCCCTTCCTGGAGTGTCCACCTGATGATCGCTCACGGCACACTAGTGTGCCCCGGCACACTGGTTGAGAAACACTGCTCTACACTATCGACATGGAAGCCTTTGTCCTCTACTTACACAATCGATCCAATGGCTCTCTGTACATACCTGGTCAGTATTGGTTCCCCCAGGTTTGGTCCCCGAGGGAACTGGGGATCGACTGGGCGAGCAATGAACAGTACGTTGGGCAACGGGAGCTTGTCGTTGGTGGTGGCAATGCCTACGATGGCTTTGTTGCTGTGGTTGTGGAAGAACACGTGCTTGCCCCTGCTGGTGACCTGGCGGAGAGGAAACCCAGGATGATCCATCGAGGGAAAGAATTCAGAAAGCGTGGCATCAGGCCCGGATTAACAACTTTTTGCACCCTAGGACACATTTTGGAATTACGCCCCCAGCCAACCTCTACTCCCACCCACCCCACACACACACACACCACTCAGACCCACACTTGGCTGGCTTTCGCCATGGTGCCTCCGGAGCAGTAGGCACCATCCCACCACCAAGGTCCCCATTCCTACCGGCTGGAAAGCTCTGCTGTGCTCTGACTGTCTCCTCGGGAGTCGGGAGGCTTGGGGAGAGCGCAGTGGGTGCAAACTCGCTCCAAAAGCTTGCACAAGAGAGAGAGAGCGAGAGAGAGAGTGCACGTGAGAGAGAGAGTGCACGTGAGAGAGAGGGAGCGTGCGAGAGAGTGAGAGAGAGCGAGAGAGAGGGCGTGCGAGAGAGAGAGCGAGAGTGAGAGCGAGAGAGAGAGCACGCAAGAGAGAGAGCGCGAGAGAAAGAGCGAGAGAGAGGGTGCGCGCGCGAGAGAGAGAGGGTGCATGCGAGAGAGAGAGTGAGAGAGAGAGAGGGCGCGTGCTTGAGAGAGAGAGAGAGAGAGCGAGAGAGAGAGGGCGTGAGAGAGACAGAGCGCTAGAGAGAGAGCGCAAGAGAAAGAGCAAGAGAGAGAGGGCGCGCGCGCGTGAGAGAGAAGGTGCGTGCGAGAGAGAGAGAGTGAGAGAGAGAGAGGGTGTGCGCGAGAGAGAGAGAGCGAGAGAGAGAGCGTGCAAGAGAGAGAGAGCGCGAGAGAGAGAGAGCGAGAGAGAGAGTGCGTGAGAGAGAGAGAGAGCACGAGAGGGAGAGAGAGAGCGAGAGAGAGAGCGTGTGAGAGAGAGAGAGCGCGAGAGAGAGAGAGCGAGAGAGAGAGGGCGCATGTTCATGCGAGAGAGAGAGCACCAGAGCAAGAGAGAGAGAGAGCGTGTACGAGAGAGAGCGAGAGAGAGAGCTGCTCCCGAAGGCAGGAGAGCCAGACCCTGGGGACGGAGCAGAGACTTTGCCGGGAGAAGGAGCGAGGAGGGGCATGAGAAAGGGGGAAAGAGGGGCGTGGACCAGTTTTTTTGGTCCGTGATCTGTGCCCCCAGCTTTCACCCCTAGGCCACGGCCTCATTGGCCTTATGGGTAATCCGGGCATGCATGGCATCATGGTTTGAACTTTGGACTGTGGCTATGAAACCACTGGGTGCCTTTGGGCAAGTCACACTCTCTCAGCCTCAAAGGAAGACAACGGCCTCTCCCCTTTGAACAAATCATGATGAGAAAATTCTGCGATAGCATTCAAAGTCATTTCGCTCTAAGTCTGAAATGACTTGAAGGCACACAGCAAGAACAACAAACTATAGTAAGGCCCCTAACAGTCTGAGGGAACACAAACTGACCCACTGGTTAAAAGGTTTGAGGGTCCTCGACGTAAGAGAAACTCTTTCAGTTAAGATGGAAGGTCCACCTAGTCTTGCGTTGTGTTTCTTATCTGTAGCCCTCACAACGTTGCTACTAGGGATCCTACAAAGCTGAAGTGGAGCAGAGGGACAAAAAGAGCCATCTGAAATAAATGCCATAAACAGTGCTGCCTGAGTCAGAGAAACAAATGTTCACCCTTCCTTCTCCTAGCCACGCTGCACGATGCAGCACAATATCCCACAAATGTCTAGGAGTCTCTGACGTCTCCCATGCCAGTGGAGTGGAGGTGGAGGTGGTGGTGGTGGATCCACCCTGGGTTTTAGTCCAACCTTAAAGGAGCTATCCAAGATGTGAGGTCCATTCTGGGGAGAAGGGTCAGGATGAACTCTGATCCACCCTAAAGATGTTGTTGGGCTGCAACTAAATTAATGTTCACCTTAAAACCCAGAGAGGTTTCATTAGACCTCTGGTATAGTGGTTAGTATTGGAAACTAACCAAAGTACCAATAGTAGGTAGCTCAAGTGAGTAAATAGGTGGAAAGATAGATGGATGGATGGACAGACGGATGGCTAGATGGATGGATGGATAGATAGATAGATAGATGGATGGGTGGGTGGATAGATGGATGGATGGATGAATGGATGGATAGATAGGTGGGTGGATGGGTGCGTGGGTGCGTGAATGGGTGGGTGGGTGGATGGATGAGTGGGTGGATGGGTGGGTGGGTGCGTGAATGGGTGGGTGGATGGATGGGTGGATGGGTGCGTGAATGGGTGGGTGGGTGGATGGATGGGTGGATGGGTGCATGAATGGGTGGGTGGGTGGATGGGTGGGTGGATGGATGGGTGTTTGGGTGGATGGATGGGTGGGTGGGTGGGTGGGTGGATGGGTGGATGGATGGATGGGTGGGTGGGTGGATGGATGGATGGGTGGGTGGTGGATGGGTGGGTGGATGGATGGATGGGTGGGTGGATGGGTGGGTGGATGGATGGGTGGATGGATGGGGATGGATGGGTGGGTGGGTGGGTGGGTGGATGGATGGATGGATGGATGGATGGGTGGATGGGTGGATGGATGGGTGGGTGGATGGGTGGGTGGATGGGTGGGTCGATAGATAGATGGATGTATAGATGGATGCATAGATGTATAGATGGATGCATAGATGGATAGATGAAGGTGTTTTCCCTTCATCTTCAGCTACATCTACAGATTGGGGCAAGGATTTCATAGCATTGGGCCACAGTGATTCATGTGGGGTCAGAACTGAATTAATTTGACAGTGTAGGTTCTGCTACCAACTTGGAATGGATGACCTACAGTGTAGAATTAATGTAGCTATCTATTTGGCAGAGAAGGCTAAAGAGCTTGCAAAATTGCACTTCCATGATTCCATAGCAATGAGCCATGGCAGTTAAAGTGGGGTGAGGGTGGGCAAACTGCATTAATTCTACAGTGTAGATGCACTCTTAGGTCCTATCTATGCTCTACGGTCATATAATGCAATTCAGTCCCTTGGGGGGGGGGGAGGTGTCTCCATATGTTGGAAACAACTTGAAGGCTCATGGTCCATTTCCCTCCAACACCCCTTACCTGGAAGAAGGTGCTCTCGAACATTGGCACAGCCTGGAAGACGTTGTATTCGCCTTTCTCCAGGTACTTCTGCAGAGTGGATTGGTCTGGGGTTTTGGAGGAAAGATGAGCAGGCTTGCCCCTGAAGAAGTTCTTCCAAAATGGGGTGACTGCAAAGGAAAGAGCCCCGATCCTTAAACAAAGAAGGAAGTCAACGGGCTTCCCTCGATTCAAGGAGAAGAGAGAGGAGACATCTATTCCACACCGTCATGGCCAAGATGGCACAATCATTCCCCTTCCAGAAGAAGACTATGGAGTGTTCATATTGTGTATTTGTTTACATAATTTATTGTGTATTGTTTCATGTTGTAAGTCCCTGAGTCCCCAGAAGGGAAGATATAAATAAAGTTTGAGGAGGAGGAGGATTGTATGAGCCATCTTAGATAGCTTGTCATGATCTGCATCTGTAAACCATCACCATTTTCATGTGAGTGTCTTACTATGTTTTGTTGGAGCATGCAAGGAATTGGTTAGTGTGTGTGTGTGTGTGTGTGGCAACTGTAAAATAAGATGTATGAAGCTGATTGGGCAGGCAATGCTCGGGGAGCTGGCTGAGCCGGGGACTTTTGGTTACTGTTACATTTTTGTTCAGGCTGGAGCAGGACCGGACGAAGGTAAAAAATTATAGTAAGCCAACC
This sequence comes from Anolis apletophallus, assembly GCA_030556195.1. Classification (NCBI taxonomy): domain Eukaryota; kingdom Metazoa; phylum Chordata; class Lepidosauria; order Squamata; family Anolidae; genus Anolis; species Anolis apletophallus. The sequence goes on along the minus strand of JARBWK010000003.1, from coordinate 7,162,135 downwards.
TTTTTTTGGCACCCCCTGGGTCTTCAGTGTGGTGATGATGGTACGCGTGCCGGAGCACGCATGCGTGCAAACAGCTAGTTGCACGCATGCGCTATTGGGACCGAATGCTTCTGGTAGAGGGAGTAGCAAAACACACTTCCAAGAGGATGAAAAGCACAGGGGAACATTTTGCAGCCGGGGTGGCGCCTCCCACCTCCGGCTGCAAAATGTTTCCTGGGTTGTCCTTTTCGGCCTCTTGGGAGTGCGCTTAGCAACTCCTCCACCAGAAGCGCCGTCCCAATAGCACAAGTGTGAAAGTTCTGCGCATGCGCTATTAAAACAGAGTACTCCCAGCCACGGATTACCCATAAGGCCACCCTAGGCCATGGCCTAGTGCGGCAGCCATGGGAGAGCAGCAGGTCTGGATCCCCCCCAAAAAGTAAAAAATCAAATATTTTTTAAAGTGCGCATGCGAGCGGCGGTGGAAGCGCAATTCACGGCCGCCTCGCCGCCCCCTCCTTGCTCTGCTCCCCTCGGCTCCAAAGGCTCTGCCCCCGCCCCCGGCTCTGCCCCTGCCTCCTCACCGGCAAGAGGAAGAGGAAGAAAAGCCCCACCCCTGGAGCCGATGCCGCGCATGCGCAGCAGTGACCCCAAGGGCGGGGCCTCCCCAAGGCCCCTCCCTCCCTCCTAAAGCCATCATGCCGGCCTCAGAAGTAGCCGAAATTGCCTTTTTCAGGCCGGCATGGTGGCTTTAGGAGGGCGGAGGAGCCTTGGGAGGCCCCGCCCCTGGGGACACTTCCACGCATGCGCGGCATCGTCTCCGGGGTGGGGTTTTCCTTACTCCTCCTCCTCGGCAAGGAGGCGGGGGCGGGACAGGGGCAGAGCCTTTCGCCTAGGGCGCCAAAAGGCCATGATCCGGGCCTGAGTACTCCCTAGAGCAGGGGTGCTCATTAGATAGATCGCGATCTACTGGTAGATCGCGTAGGGTGTCCTGGTAGATCGCAGGCAGGGCCGCAGGCTTAGCCCCACCCCACAGGCTTCCGACGCCACCCAGGTGCAGAAGGAGGTTGGACTGGATGGCCTTTGGAGGTCTCCTATTCTAGGAACGCATTGTTGTTATTATTATTATTATTATCAGAGGCTGAATGGCCATCTGTGAGGAATGATTTGATTGTGTTTTTCCCTTATGGCAGAAGGAGGTTGGACTGGATGGCCCTTGGAGGTCTCCTTCTACTCTAGGAACCTGTTGTTGTTATTATTATTATTATTATTAGCAGAGGCTGAATGAATATTATCATCATTATTATGATGAATACATTCAGGGGCTTATTATACTCACATTTAGTTGAATTCAGTCTTAAAATATATTATATGGCTCTCACTGAAATAAATGTCCAAAATATTTTGCTTTTATGGCTCTCTGAGTAGTGGGTAGGGAGATCATTTTGACTTGAGTTTTTTATAAGTAGCTCGCATGCTGAAAAAGTGTGAGCACCCCTGCCCTAGAGCAGTGTTTCCCAACCAGTGTGCCGTGGCACACTAGTGTGCCGTGAGCGATCATCAGGTGTGCCGTGGGAAATTGGACCCTCCAATACCCTTTCTTCCCCCTCCTGCCAAACACTTTTTCTTCTCCACTCGGACTCCCTTCTTCCCAGCCTCGCTCTGCTCGCTTGGCTCTGGGGCGAGTCTGCGCAGTAGCGCCCGCGCTGGTGACGTCTTCCTCCCTCCCCCCTCCCCTCCTGAACATGCTCACGCTGCCCCCTTGGATCAAAATGGCGGCAGAAGCGGCAGTGTAGAAGAAAAAGTGTTCTGCCGAAGGGGGAAGAAAGGGTGCGAAGGGGAAGGGGGAGGAAGAGGTCTTTGTTGAAAGCTGGCACGGGCAAACTTGGACCTTCCAGGTGTTTTGGACTCCAACTCCCACCATTCCTAGCAGCCTCAGGGCTTTTCCTTCCCCCCCTCAGCCACTTAAGCAGGAAAGGGCCTCAGGCTGTTAAGAATGGTGGGAGTTGGAAGTCCAAAGCACCCAGAGGGCCGAAGGTTTCCCATGCCTGTTTTAGGGACCTTAAAGTGGTGAGCCTCCTTCCAACATTGTGATTCTGGATAGAAAACAAACAACAACATAACATAACATTGTTTGAGTCCTCAGTGCTCTCTGGGTGTAGGTGAACTACAACTTCCAAACTCAAGGTCAATTCCCAAAACAAACCCTTTCAGTACTTTCTGTTGGTAATGAGAGTTCAATATGCCAAGTTTGATTCAATTCCATTGTTGCAAGAGTTCAGGATGCTCTTTGATTGTGTGTTAACTATAAATCCCAGAAACGGTAACTCCCAAATGTCAAGGTCTCCCCCCCCCCCAAATTCCATCTGTGTTGACATTTGGGCATATTGAGTATTCATGCCAAGTTTAGTCCTGATCCAACATTGTTTGAGTCCACAGTGCTCTCTGGATATAGGTGAACTACAACTCCAAAATTCAAGATCAATGCCCACCAAACTCTTATAGTATTTTCTCTTGGTTATGGGAGTTCTGTGTGTCTTTCCGCCATTCCTGCCAGGATATCTATGTTGCGTTCATCGAAACAGGCCCAGGTTTCACATTGAGTGTATAAATACATTTAAAAACATATTAACTATATGTATTACTGTTTTGGTTGGTGGTGTGCCCCAGGATTTTGTAAATGTAAAAAATGTGCCACGGCTCAAAAAAGGTTGGAAAACACTGCCCTAGAGGATGAAAAGGACAAGGCAGGGAACATTTTGCAGCGGGGGTGGAACCTGGCGGCCACGGCCGGATGCACCCTTGGCCACATGACGCCCTGAGGCGGCCGCTTACTTAGCCTCCACTAAGATCCGCCCCTGGGTTTGAGCTATGCAGGTGCTGAAAGAAGAAGAAGAGAGAAGCAGACAGGGACAGAGTTGGGAGTGTACTCTTGCTTCATGAGTTTCGGAAAGAGTTTATCCACATGGACAAAGAGAAAATGTTTTAAATCTCTCAAAAAAGGACATTTAGGGAATCGATGCAACTGATCATATTGTACATATGTTGTTCTGAATTAAGAATCATAGAGTTGGAAGAGACCTTATGGGCCACCCAGCCCAACCCTCTCCTGCCAAGAAGAAGGAAAATTGCATTCAAGGCCAGGGCCGGCCTGACCTTTTCCGGGGAGTACGCTGGTAAATTTTGGCGCCCCGCCGCCGCATCATGCCGCCGCCGCCGCTTCCGCCCCGCCACTTCCGCCGCCCCGCTTCCGACAGCCGGCCCCCGGGCACCACGCTTTCTGCGCATGCGCGAATGTCCAAGATGTGCACTGCGGCCCGAGCGCACCTGCGCGCTGGCTCCAAAAGCCGCAGGCGCGCTGGGACTCAGTGCCCATGCGCAGATATTACAAGATGCCCAGAAGAAACTACAGGCGCTGTAGCGCCTGTAGTTGCTTCTGGGCATGCGCAGAAATGTCTGTGCTTTGGGAGCGTGCTGCAGCCGGCCCGTGGGGCCGGCTGTGCGGCAGCACCGGGCGGCGGCAGGGCGGGGAGCCGGAAGCGAGGTGGTGCCGCGGCGCCTCCCAGCTGGTGACGCCCGCCCAGCCGGTGGCGCCCACGCGCCGCTTACATCGCGGAATCGCTGGGGCCGCCTCTGTTCAAGGCATAGTAAACTACTACTTGTTCTTTATTGTTCATCTGTGTGGCATATTTTCTTTCTCTGGCAAGGCAGTGTGTGAGCTGACCAAACACGAACTATATGTGGTTTATTTTACAATTCACCACATGGTTGTGAGTATCTTTGTATACTGATGACAGACCTGGGGCGCAGTGAAAAATATTATTCCACCCTGCTGCTTTCGGACTCTAACACTACAATAACTTACGTGTTGCTAATTTCTGTGCTGCTGAACTTATAATCAGACGGATGATGATTGACACCGTAAGGCAACACCCTATTGGGAATGCAGTTAGAGCAACATGTTACAGCTGAAATGATACTAGACTCCCTCCCCCTTGCCCCCCCCAGTGTTTTTTACCTCTCCCATCAATCTCTCCCCTCCCCCGTCGGTTCCATACCTGTTACAATAAAGTTTTGTTGTTGTTTGTATCAATGACTGAAGAATAAATCTCAGTCATTGATACAAACAACAGTTTGGATGAAAGCCAGAGCTCAAGTGTGCTTATTCAAGTGGTGAGCTAATAAACAAAGGCTGTGATTAAAAAAAAAAACTCTGCTAACTTTGACCAGGACTCTGCAGTGTTTTGAATCAGAATGAACTGCTTGTCTATGAGGCAGTCTTGTCACATTGAGCAGCTAGAGGAGGATGTGAGAGGATTGATCCACGTCCCTACCTAACAGGGGTGTTGTGTGTGTGGTTTACTCTCCCTTTACTCCCATGACACTCTAGAGACCAAGAACCAGCGGAGCAATGGATGCAAATTGGAGGAAAAGAGATTCCACCAAAACATTAGGAAGGACATCTCAAAGTTAAGAGCTGTTAGACCAGGGGTGGGCAATTATTTTTTCCAAGGGGCCACGCAAGAGCCAAAAAATATTATGGAGGGCCGCACCTGTTTATTTATTTATTTACTTACTTACTATATTTACTATATATTACACATCATTACTATTAACATATTAATATATCAAGAAATATTCATATATTATTAGTATTAATATTATAATTATTATATTATAGTATATATATAGACATTATAATATATTGAAATTATATAATATAACATTATTATATTATATTATTTATTATCTTATTATTATATTATTATAAATTAATAATAAAAACCACTAAAATTAAATTAAATTCAAGAAGACAAGGTGTGAACCAAGATGAAGGCTGACATCCTGAAGAGAGGAAGGATCCCAAGATGGAATGGCCCAATGGCCCCAGCCCAGAGGATGGCAAGGCGGACCCAGCCGTTGCAGGCCTCCGCCCGCTCTTGCCCCCAGCTGATCGCCCTGCCCGGGGAGAAGGGTATCGGGGGAGGAAGACACTGGAGGATGAGGACGAGGCGGCGGCAAGGAAAGAGGTGGCTGCGCTCTCCAGCTACCTCCTGCCTGCGCCCTCAGAAGACAATCAAGTGCTCTCTCTGGGCTCGGAGCAGGCTGAGGAGTGAGAGCCCCCACAGCCCTGCGCCGGTGGCAGAGTGCTCCCGCTGCAGGTCCAGATCGCCTCCAGGGATGCCTCTGCTCCACCGGCCTGTCTGCCACGTCCCCACCGCATCACCTCCTTCCTCGCAGCCTCCCGTGTCTTTCGGCCGGAAGACACATGGCGATCTGAGGCGGCTGTTCCCCTGGCGACCCAGTGTCACCCCGATCAGCCGCGCCGAGTTCCTCTTGGCCCTGCCCCGGCCTGTCTGCCATGTCCCCCCGGGCCGGGAGGAAGACACTCCGAAGTGTGTCACCCCTTCCTCTTGGCCCTGCCCCCGACGACCTCTCCCCGGGCCGGAGAGAAGCATGCCCATGCGGGGGGACGTAGTTTGCCCACCCCTGTGTTAGACAGTGGAATAGGCTGTTAACTGGGAGTCTGGTGAAGTTTCCTGGAAGTCTTTAAACCAGTATTTCTCAACCTGGGGGTCGGGACCCCCAGGCGGGTCATGAGAGGGTTTCAGAGGGGTCACCAAAGACCATCAGAAAACATGTATTTCTGATGGTCTTAGGAAGCCCTTTGGCAGAGAAAGTTGAAGTTCTCTCCGCTTTTCATTCTCTTTCTTTTTGGAAACAGATTGCGAATTCTCCCACCTAAAGCTCTCTTCTGCTGTGATTGGCAGGCCTCCCAGCCAAGGGGAGGGCTGATTCTGAGACTCCAAGCAGGGAGGGGAGAGCAGGCGCGCTTGGCGCATGGCAGCATAATGCGCATGTGTGGGTAAGGGAGAGTGTGTGAGGTGGGATGGAGGGTCACGCCAGCTAGTTCCTTCAAGGCATGAGGGTTCTGTGTAGGAAGTTTGACCCAATTTTATCATTGGTAGGGTGCAAGGGGCTCTTTGATTATAGATGAACTATAAATCCCAGCAACTACAACTCCCAAATGTCAAGATCTATTTCCCCCAAACACTACCATTGTTCACATTTGGGTATATTGAGGATTCGTGCCAAGTGTGGTCCAGATCCATCATTGTTGAGTCTATAGTGCTCTCTGGATGTAGGTGAACTACAACTCCCAAACTCAAGGTCAATGCCCACCAAACCCATCCAGTATATGCTGTTGGTCATGGGAGTTTTGTGTTCCAAGTTTGGTTCAATTCCATTCTTGGTGAGTTCAGAATGCTCTTTGATTGTAGGTGAACTATAAATCCCAGCAACTTCCAAATGACAAAATCAACCCCCCCCCCAATACAGTTATAAAGTAGCAATGAAAATAATGTTATGGTTAGGGGTCACCACAGCATGAGGAACTGTATTAAGGGGTCGCAGCATTAGGAAGGTTGAGAAACACTGCTTTCAACAGAAGTTGGCTGTCTGTCTGTTGGGAATGTTTCGACTGTGACTTTTTGTTTGGCAGGGGGTTGGACTAAATGGCCCTTGTGGTCTCTTCTAAGCCTATGATATTATGATACTAATTCAAAAAGGGTATTGAAGCCCAGGAAGCCCTGAATCCCTCTGAGGAGCAGACTAAACTCAATTGGTTTAGTCTGAAGAATCGAAGGCGAAGAGGAGACACAATACCTAGGCTTCGATCCCCCTTTTGTAGGTTGCAAAACCTAGGTGGGTTCATGTGTGAAAAGGATGCCCTTCATCTAACCTGGACGTCAGTTGGAGCTGGATGGGCCCAGGGGTGGATCTACCTATTCCGGGGTAAGCAACAACAATATTTTGCGCCCCCACCCCAGTGGCTCCAGAGCGAGTCACGCTCTGGAGCCCAGTGCGCATGCGCAATCTCCACGCCCGCGCACTGGCTCCAAAGCGGGAGGCGCGCTTTGGGGTCAGTACGCATGCGCTGAGATTTTTCGCACATGCACAGAAGCTTCTAAGGCGCTTCAGCGCGTTAGAATCTTCTGCGCATGCGCGAAAAATCTCTGCGCATGCTTATTGACCCCAAAGCGCCTCCCGCTTTGGAGCCAGTGCGCTGGCGACGGGCTGGCTGCAGCGGCGCAGGCGGGGCGGCGTGGGCAGCGGGCCGGCTGCAGAGGCGCAGCCGGCGGCGCGGCAGGGCGGGGCCGGCGCAGTGGCGCCCCTCTCAGGTGATGACGCCCCTCCCAGGTGGCGACGCCCTACGCGGCTGCGTAGTTGGCGTAATGCTTCCACCGGCCCTGGATGGGCCTCAAAGGGGGAGACTCCTCCACACTCCGAGGCAGCTGCATATTTCAACATTGTGGCATATTTACCCTGAACTAAAGCATTTGGTGTAGGTGCACTTGCAGACTCACCTTGGCGATGCTCCTTTTTTCCTTTATGCTTTCCTCTATCGGATCCAGGGAGGTGTGATGGGCGGCCTGGCCCCTTTGAATGTTTTTGCATCCTGGGCAAAAGAGGACATTGATGCCACACAGAGGTTAAATCAGGTCATACAAGCTTGGATAGGATAAGCTGGCACTTTAAAGAAGTTTTTCCAGACTGGCACAATTAGGATGCTTGAGCACTCTTTCAATTGCACAAGTTTTGTTCCTGGGTTATAAATTTTATTTATTATTTGTATACATCATTTATATTCCACACTTCTCACCCCGTAGGGCACTCAGGGCGGATCACAATGCAGATATACAGGCAAACATTCAATGCCACAGACACACAACATATAGACAGACACTCAGAGGCAATTTAACATTCCAGCTTCTGGCCACCAGAGGAGCTGTTGCATTCCTTCATTCTTTTGCATATTTCCTGGAGAGATTTTATGGCCTCGTAAATCAGTTAAATTAGCCTCCCCACAAAGTGGTACCTACATTTCCTATTTGACGGATGCAACTGTCTTTCGGGTTGCAAAGGTCGACAACGAGCTACACAATTATTTACTTTGCTTCTAGACCGCCTCTCTCAGCCCGAAGGCGACTCGAGGCGGTGTACAACAGCAAAAACCGCTCAAGACAAACATATCAACAATTATCAATACAATACAATTCCAACATATACAAATTAGCATTCAACGTTAAAAACACAATATCAGCATCTCATTAATTAAATCGACTTCCAATTGCATCGTCGTCGTTCCTTAGGTCTCAATTTGACAATCATACTACATCTGCAAATGCCCGGTCAAATAGCCAGGTCTTAACTTTCCTGCGAAATGTCAGGAGGGAGGGGGCCGATCTGATGTCATTAGGAAGGGCGTTCCGAGAGACTTCCGGTGAGTGTCTGAGGTGTGGGGCACGGATTGCCGAGGCTCCCCGGCAACCACCCGATCTCATAGGTATGGAGGACTTTATAGTCCCCTTTTGGCCCCGGATTGTGGGCAAAGACGCGAAGCCGGCAGGTCCCTTTCGTTGCCCCTCAAAACCCCCACCCTCAAGGATGGGGGCCGGGAGGCATGAAGGTAGAACCGTGGCGTGCGGACCTGAGACGGGAAGAGGGGGAAACCCCTTCATCAACTACTCCACGCTCATTTCCAACATAAAGAAAATCAACAAGAATGAAGGGCAAAGGCATGTAAGTCTCGCCTCTTCTTTTTTATTTAGAAATTGAAACTCCACACTATTGAGGACTTCAAGAGAAAGGGTTGGATGAAGAGCAAGAAACCCAAATCAAATGAAAAGACAAAGAATCTGTGGACTTATACCTTTACCTCAAGCATGATATCATTATATTACCCAAAGACTAGAGGAAAAAAATTGCCAAAATGCTAAATGAAATGAAATAAGAAATAAGAAACCATCGAAGAGGTGGAAAGAGCTTCTGAGGAGAGAATCCCTGATCGGGAGGGGGCAAACTGCAAAGAACTGTAAAGAACATTTAAAAGAGACAAAGACATATCTAAGAGGTAATGGATAATCTTCACTTAGAGGAAAAGCAATGAGAAAATGGGAGAAAGATGGCACCGACCTTAAAGTTGCTGCTTTTGTTATGTCTACGGCACCTCCTTCTTTATAAACAATGTGTGGTAAGGAATGCGGAGCCTGGAGTTCTTTCAAACACGAGGCCGGAAGGAAGGAAAGAAGGGAAGACTGAGGTGTAGAGAACAGCCTGGAGGACTGAAAGGAACATCCAGAAAGCGGAAGGAGGATGGAAGAAAGGTGACCACAGAGAAATAACAGGAAGGAGTCCAGACAAAGAAATATACTAGAGACATGGAAACCTCCGGAGGAAACATATGGTACTGAAGAAGAGGCGGGGTGCATCAGGAGCAGGAGGAGAAACAGACGACAAAAGAGAGTTTAATTAATTAAAGTTGAGAACGGAAAGGACTGAGGGGAGACAATCTAAAGAAACCACTAGATGGCAGGAGTGAAGAGCCTTGGAACTTTGAAATTTGATGTATTGGGAACTAGGAGGGAAATGGTCAATGAAATATAATTATGATGGGTCTTGAAGGAACAACTGAGTTTTGGGACAGGGAAATTTAAATCAATATTTTATATATTTGAGGTTTTGCCAGGGTTTTATCAATTAGACAATTAATATATTGAACTTAAGAGGAAAGCTGTTAACCCAATTTAATGCAACGGGATGATTAATTGACTAATCGAAAAAATGAATGATACCTCCTTAAAATAAGGGTAATGAGTCCTAAAAATATAGGAATGTAGGAAAGGTTCGAACTTAGTGCGATGAAGTACTAATTAAGTATTAATCCAGTTTCTTAAATTTTCAAATATGGAGAATCAGATGATAAATAATAGAGAAAGATCAATTTTATTGTTAATGAGAAGGTGTTAGAGAAGGGGTTGAACTTTTCAGAATCTGTCCATCTACGCAACAAGATGAAGGTCCCTGGGACACAAAAGTAAACTTTAAATAAAGAAATGCGTTAGATGGTCAGGTGGAAAAACAATTCCAACTCTTACAGCTTTAGAGATGTAAGAATAATGACATGGAAATTCTCTATTAAGGTATTAAATAAGTTTGTGGTTAATAAATAAATATAAATATTGGAATATTAGATCTGGAAGGAAGAAAGGAACGAGATGGGTGAACTTATAAGGATGAGGAAATTTGATTTACCTCAAAAAAAATAATAATAATAAAAAACTACAAGGCCTTTACAGAAGAGTAGAGAAGGAAAGAAGGATTAGAATCCCGCTCAGTACTCATAAAAGGCCGAAAAAAAAAATGGGAATATTTAATTACTCCTGAATCCTGAGAAGAACTGCTTCATGAATTGGTCTATTGAATCCACCAGAGGAGTAGGAACTATAAGAGAATAGAATGGCTGATCCCGATATGGAAGATTAAATAGAGAATAACATGTGATAATAAGGTAGATATGTGAGACTAGAGAATGAAACAATGCTAAATAATAAGGTTAAGGAATTTTCCTTCCCTTTTGATGTTATTTTTCTTCTTTTGTGGGTATGCTCCCCAAACCATGGCAGGGAGGGTCTCGATGACGCTCGAAAGATAAAAATTTATACTTATAAAAGAATAAAGGCAAGAGGGAAAGACCAATAAATTACTAGATTAATCATGATAGATTATGGGTAAAGGTATTATAAATGACAAAATGTACCTTGATTAATGAATATTACTGAAAATATGAAATAAGCTATAAGAATGAGTAGAGTACTATTGTCACATATTTAACTATAGAGTAAGAGCACTAGAGGAACCTCATGTATAAAGAAAAACGAAGAACATATGTAACAGTGTGGAATTAGAATGGAAGTCAACATTCCTGTTACCCTTTTTCCTCCCTTTTCCTATTGTGTTTATGTATGTTTGACAAAATGGAAACTTCTAATAAAAAATTATCTGAAAAAAAAAAAAAAGGAAGGGCGTTCCAAAGCCAAGGAGCCATCACAGAAAAGACCCTGTCTCTCGTCCCCACCAATCGCGCCTGCGAAGCAGGCGGGACCGAGAGCAAGGCCTGTTCGGATGATCTTAAGCATCTTGAAGGTTCATAGGAAGAGATGCGTTCGGACATGTAAGTTGGACCAGAACCATTAAGGGCTTTAAAGGCCAAAGCCAGCACTTTGAATTGTGCCCGGTAGCAAGCTGGTAGCCAGTGGAGCTGGCACAACAGAGGTGTTGTGCGCTCCCTGAGGTGCCGCTTCTGTTATCAACCTGGCTGCTGTCTGTTGAACCAGTTGAAGCTTCCATATAGTCTTCAAAGGCAGTCCCACGTAGAGGGCGTTGCAGTAATCTATACGGGATGTAACCAGAGCATGGACTACCGTGGCCAAGTCACAGTTTGGTTGAGAGCTCACTTCTTAATTGGGTCTATCATAAAAACATGGGGAAAACTTATTAAACTGCAAAAAATTGCGGGAGGGACATCCTGCGGCAAGTTTTGCTCTAATTTTTCAATGAATATCTCATTGAGTCTGAACCAATTCAACATAGTGTGTGTCAGCTACACAAACAAATTTTCTAGGATGTAACAACTACTTTCAAAGTAAGTATCGCACAATTAAATAGGAAATAACACTTTGAAACCAGGAATAGAATATTTTTCAAATTTTGTTAGGTAAAGGTTTTTCCTTGACATTAAGCCTGGGGGTTGGTGTTCATCTCCATTTCTAAGCCAAAGAGCCGGTGTTCTCTGTAGACACCTCCAAGGCCATGTAGCTGGCATGACTGCATGGAGCCAGGCCCGGATTAACACATTTTTGTGCCCTAGGCCACACTTTGGAATTACGCCCCCTACTGCAAACCCCCCCTCCCACATCACTCAGACCCACACTAAAATAAAACCTTATCTTCTCCTCCCTCCCTCCCCGGCGGGCCTGAGCTGATGCTGCTGCGGGCCCTGGGGAGCGGGGGAAGGCTTGCCGTGAGCAGCAGAAATGGAGCTCAGGGCAGGGGCTTTCTTTCCACTCTGCAAACCTGGCCCTGGATCTCTCTCTCTCTCTCTCTCCACTGAGGAGGCAGCAAAAGGTGGGAAAGGAGGCCTCTCACCCAGGATGCTGCTCTTTCGGTGAAGGCAGGAGAAGAGACGGGGCTGCTGGCGCGCGCCTGGCCTCCGAGCCGCCACTCTTTGTCCTGTTGCGCTGAAATCAGAGGAGGAGGAGGAAGGCGTGGGAGCCGCAGGCGGCAAGGCTGGGGATCTGCTCCTCTCCGCCCTTTGCCTTTCCTTCCTTGCCCGCTGCAAAGGCTGTTGGCAGAGGATGCTGGTGGGGTGGCCAAAGCGGGCGCCATTTTCTCCAGCCCACTTTGGCCGCCCCGCTAGCATCCTCCGCCAACAGCCTTTGCAGTGGGCAAGGAAGGAAAGGCAAAGTGCGGAGAGGAGCCCCTGCAGATCCCCAGCCTCGCCGCCTGCGGCTCCCGCTACTTCCTCCTCCTCGGATTTCGGTGCAACAGGACAAAGAGCGGCGGCTCAGAGGCCAGGCGTGCGCCAGCAGCAGGGCCGTAGCCAGGATGTTGTTTCGAGTTTGTTTCGGGGCTGAGACTGGGTGGAAGAGGGTCTACCCTAGCAAACCTTTTGAATTGTTATCCCAATAACCCCATTAATGTGGGATATAATGAGCATGGTGATCAGATCATGATATGAATAAGCATAACAGTTTAAATAATGTACCAGTAAGGCCTTTTCGCGGACCACACTGAGAATTTTGGGGGGCTGAACCCCCTTAGCCCCCCCCTGGCTACATGCCTGGCCAGCAGCCCCATCTCTTCTCCTGCCTCCACCGAAAGGGCAGTGTCCTAGGTGAGTGGCCTCCTTTCCCGCCTTTTGCTGCCTCCTCAGTGGAAATCTCTCTCTCTCTCTCTCTCCCTCCCTCTCTCTCTCTCTCTCTCTCTCTCTCTCTCTCTCTCTCTCTCCTGCCCCAGTCCGCCGCCGGGCCCTTTCCCCCGCCCAAGTGGAGGAGGCCTCCCTCTGGGGCAGGCGCCTGCAGCCGGACGTGCTCTCCTCCGCTGATGCCCATCTGGGAGGGAGGGAGACCTCGCTGGAGGTTTCGTCCCAGAAACACGCTCTCCCCGTTTCCTGCCAGAAGCACACTCTCCTGACATTTCGCCCTCAGGGGCGGGCTAAGACAACATTTTTTTTGGGTCCGTGATCTGCGCCCTCTTCGGCTTGCGCCCCTAGGCCATGGGCCTAGGGTGGCCTTATGGGTGATCTGGGCTTGCATGGAGCACCATTACTTTCCCGATGGTCTACTCACATTTGCATGTTTTCGAACTGCTAGGTTGGCAGAAGCTGGGGCTAACAGCGGGAGCACAATCCGCTCCCTGGGTTTGAACCACTGACTTTTCGGTCAGCAAGTTCAGCAGCTCAGCGGTTTAACCCACTGCGCCACTGCGGGCTTCCTCAAATTTTGTTACATAGTGTTATTACGTCTCCTTCTCCAGTAGCTTTTCTAGCAATCTACTGCCCACTTGTGGCTGCTTCTGAATACTGCAGACATCTTTTGTTACTTTTTGTGTCCTGACCCCACCCCCAAAAAAGATATATTTGTAGTTGAAACCTCATCATTATTTTAAATTGGGTAATGAATGGTATGTATGCCAAACTTGGTCCAGATTCATCAAGCCAGGGAGGAGCGTTTGTGGTACAAACCAGGGCTGTCCAGCTGGTGGCCTGGGGGCCGTATACGGTCCCCCAACCCCTTCCCTGCGGCCCCCTAAGCTTTTTAATAAAAAATAAAAATAAAAGATAAATTAAATAATAATATTTTTAAAAATTACCCACTTCCGGGTTCTGGAGCAAGTATCGTGAGACTACGAAAGCCACACGGGATTTCGCTCTCAACACGAGATCACGCCTGCGTTGAGAACGAAATCCCGTGTGGCTAACGTAGTCTCGCGATACTCCTGTTGCCAAAATCTCAGCTACATAATCCCTGCGACCCACGCAGAAGCGATTTGGACCTTCTTGGCTTCTGCCTCGATCGGTCGTCGCCTCTGCTCGTGGTCCGGCTACTCCTGGATCCTGCGCGTTTGGGAAGGTAGGCTAACCTTTATGTTATTATTATGTAATTGTGTATGGATGCCCCTTATGTATTCCCTCCCTGCATTTCCCCTTAGTAAAAGATTATATTTGATTGTATGGATGCCTCTTATGAATTGTAAGTAAATTGGAGCCGGGGGAGGGTGGGGGCGGAGCCGGGGGCAGGGGCGGAGCCGGGGGCTGGGGCAGACCCTTTGGCCCCCCAGGTCATCAGTGACTGGAATTCAGGCCCCTGGGCCGGTAGAAGTTGGACAGCCCTGGTACAAACCAACCAACGCACATACGTACCGCAATACTTTGACTTATAGATAGAGATTGCAAAATCTTACTTGTTAGTATTAATATTGCCATTGTATTATGTTCTTTCTTTCTCAAATAAAAATACTTTAATAATAATAATAATAATAAGTGGTGCACAAAGTACTCCTTAAGTTTGCATTGTAAATGAGCTATCCATGGTGCTGAATCTATTTTAAGGGCAGGATTTGCAGTCTGTCTTCTTTGTGTATTCCTAATGTGTGGAAATGTAATCAATTTCTGCAAACTTTGGTCCGATCCAGCAATGGACCTTTTAATAGGAAGACATTGAAGGGATACCTGGTACTTCTTTGGAGAAAACACTAAGCAGTAGTTGGAACAGATCGTCTTCAGCCTCCTAGAGTTGTGGAGACGTTGGAGCTGGTGTCCCTTGCAAATCTGTGCTCTAAAAACCAGTGCTTAACTGGGCAAACTGGTGACCAGGGAGGAATGGACTCATATCTCTGTCTCCCAAGCCTGTCCCCCATCCAGCTATACAATTCTCGCATCATACTCTTTCAGCGGATGATGCATTGTGACCTATACACTGACAAGCCAAGCAAGTCAGGTATGGCATTCAGGTTGGTTACAGGTGCACTCAGGAATGAGCATGGCACATCAGTATTCAGGTCTCTCCATTGGTGGACAATGAGCTCTAGCCAAAGGACAACTGATAACTATTTATTTATTTATTTACCACACTTTTATTCCGCCCTTTTCAGCCTGAAGGTGAATTATTATATATTTTAATTAATTTAGGTAGACTTTTTTATTCCTCTTATTCCTCTTATTCAGTGTTTCTTAACCTGGGGGTCGGGACCCCCAGGGGGGCACGAGAGGGTTTCAGAGGGGTCACCAAAGATCATCAGAAAACATGTATTTCTGATGGTCTTAGGAAGCCCTTTGGCAGAGAAAGTTGAAGTTCTCTCCGCTTTTCATTCTGTTTCTTTTTGGAAACAGATTGCGAATTCTCCCACCTAAAGCTCTACTCTGCTGTGATTGGCAGGCCTCCCTGCCAAGGGGAGAGCTGATTCTGAGACTCCAAGTGGGGAGGGGAGAGTAGGCGCGCTTGGCGCATGGCAGCATAATGCGCATGTGTGGGTGAGGGAGAGTGTGTGAGGTGGGATGGAGGGTCACGCCAGCTAGTTACTTCAAGGCACGAGGGTTCTGTGTAGGAAGTTTGACCCAATTTTATCATTGGTAGGGTGCAAGGGGCTCTTTGATTATAGATGAACTATAAATCCCAGCAACTACAACTCCCAAATGTCAAGATCTATTTTCCCCAAACTCTACATTTGGGTATATTGAGGATTTGTGCCAAGTGTGGTCCAGATCCATCCTTGTTGAGCCTATAGTGCTCTCTGGATGTAGGTGAACTACAACTCCCAAACCCAAGGTCAATGCCCACCAAACCCTTCCAGTATTTGCTGTTGGTCATGGGAGTTTTGTGTTCCAAGTTTGGTTCAATTCCATTCTTGGTGAGTTCAGAATGCTCTTTGATTGTAGGTGAACTATAAATCCCAGCAACTACAACTTCCAAATGACAAAATCCCCCCCCCCCTATACAGTTATGAAGTAGCAATGAAAATAATGTTATGGTTAGGGGTCAGCACAACATGAGGAACTGTATTAAGGGGTCGCAGCATTAGGAAGGTTGAGAAACACTGCTCTTATTGGTAGTCAGGGGCGGTCCGACGTATACGCAAAGTAAGCGGCTGCTTAGGGTGCCAACTTCTGGGAAGGGCGCTGCCACGCCGGCCGCGCCGCCATAGCAAACCTCCCTGCTGCTGCGTCGGCTTCAGCGCCTGGCCTGCAGGAGCTTCTGGGCATGTGGGAGATTTTCGATGCGCAGTGGCCCGAGCTGAAGTTGAGCTCCGGAGCCACTGCGCATCCCCAGAAGCTCCTGCAGGCGCTGAAGCCGAAGCCTGTAAACACGTCACGTTAGCACTCCGTCCATATTCGGCACGCAGGGGGTGGTGGCAAAGGGAGAGGGGGCAGAGTCAAAGGAAAAGGGGGCGGAGACAAAGGGGGGCGCCAAAGTAATGTTCGCTTACCATATAAAATAACCTTAGACTGCCCCTGTTGGTAGTAATTTAATGGAGGGTGGTAATACAGTTCCTCATGCTGTGGTGACCCTCAACCATAGCTATTCTTTTCATTGCTGTTACATTTTGCTACTGTTATGAATCATAATGTAAATATCTGATATGCAGGTTGTATTTTCATTCGCTGGACGTAAGTTGGCACAAATACCCGATATGTCCAAATTTGAATACTGGGGGGGGGGGGGGGGATTTTGCCATTTGGGAATTGTAGTTGCTGGGATTTATAGTTCACCTACAATCAAAGAGCACTGTGAACTGTTCCAATATCCATCCAAACGCCTTCCCGGTTGCCTCCTGAACCATTGCCTCCCCCACCCACCTCTGAATCCCTCGGGAGTTAATGCCACTCTGGAAGAAATTGGCAATTAGAAAAAGTGAGAGGAAGTGCAAAGCTCAATTAAGGGGCTGGTTATTTCGTCAAGCACATGATGCCCTCCGCTGCAATATACTCATCTCGGGCATTTATTAGAAGCCATCTCCTGGAGGCTGACATTACGGGCTGATAAGGAGCAGGGTCGATGGAAGTGGCTTCCTCTTAAAGGAAGGAAGGGCCTCTCGGCCTGCCCACGTCGAGAGGAAAGTGAACTTGCCCATGGACAGAAGGCAGGAAGGAAGGAAGAAAAGGAGGGAGGAGAAAGGCAGCATAAAAAGGCATGGGGAGAAAAGGAAAAGGTATGGAAGGAAGGAATTAAAGATGGAAAATGGAAGGAAGGAAAAGGAAGGAAGGAAGGGGGAAAGCACAGAGGGCATGGAGAGAAAGGGAAAATGCATCCGGAGGAAGGCGAAGGCATAAAAGGCATTGAGAGAAAAGGAAAAGGTATGGAAGGAAGGAATTAAAGGAAGGAAGGAAGGCAAGGAAGGAAGGAAGGAAGGAAAGCAGGAAGGAAGGAAGGAGAAAGGAAAGAAAGGAAAGCACAGCATGGAGAGAAAGGGAAAATGCATCCGGAGGAAACTGGACTTAATCCCTTCCAGTCCGAAAGGAAAGATGGAAAAGTATTGGGCATGGGACGGAAACCGTGCTTGTCTCCATTACAGACCGACAGACCGACTTCGCTGCCAGCTGGACCAGGATGGGTCAACGCTGCTTGTTTTGTTAGATCTGACACGGTAGATCATGTGCTATTGACCCACCGTTTAGCCGTGTCAGGAGTCAGGGGGACGGCCCTTAAATGGGTGGCCTCCTTTATCCGGGACCGGGGACAACGAGTGGAGGCGGGGGGGGGGGGGTGGTCTCTGGGAGGCTCCCACTAACTTGTGGGGTCCCCCAGGGGGCCATCCTTTCCCCGCTACTGTTCAACATCTATATGCGCCCTCTGGCCCGGCTGGTTCGCGACTTCGGTCTGGAGTGTTATCAGTATGCGGATGACACCCAGCTTGTGCTGAGAATGGAAGGCAGGCCGGAGACCGTACCCGATTGTTTCCATCAATGCCTTGAAGCAATGACTGGATGGCTGCGGGCTAGCCGATTGAAGGTAAATCCGTCGAAGACGGAGATCTTGTGGCTGGGTTCCCCTGGATTGAGTGGTTGCCGGCTGCCTACCCTAGATGGCGAGCCTCTAAGCCCGTCATCCTCCGTAAAGAGCTTGGGGGTCCATTTGGACCCATTGCTATCGATGGAGACACAAATCTCCACGGTATGCAAGACTGCATTTTTCCACCTGTGACAGGCTAGGCGGCTGGCTCCCTACTTGTCCAGGGGTGACCTGACTACGGTGATCCAGGCGACGGTCATCTCAAGGCTGGACTACTGTAACACCCTCTACATAGGCCTTCCCTTGGCAACAATCCGGAAACTCAAGCTAGTGCAGAATGCTGCTGCTCGACTTCTGGCAGGAGCGTCAGTCCGAGAGCATATAACACCCATCTTGCAGCAACTGCACTGGCTACCAATAGAGTACTGGATTGTTTTCAAGGTGCTGGTGTTGACCTTTAAGGCCTTGTATGGCTTAGGGCCAGTGTACCTGAGGGACCGTCTCACCCCATATGTTCCCCCGAGATCACTACGCTCAGAAGAACAAAATCTTCTAGCCGTCCCGTCGATCCGCTCCTGTAGGTTATCATCAACGAGATCGAGAGCCTTCTATGTGGCTCTGGAACTCTATGCCGGATGAGGTTCGTGCTATCACCGACTTAGCCCCGTTTCGGAGAGCTTGTAAGACTTTCTTGTTCAAACAAGCTTTTAACCTCACCGGCCCATGAAATCTGACATAAGTTCAGCATTAATTCGCGTTTATTGTAGATGTTTTGCTTCGGGATAGTTGTATTTTATGCTTTCTTGCTTTTAGATTTTATGTTTTTGTATGATGTATTAAACTGTTACTGTAATATTGTATGTGTACCATGTAAACCGCCCTGAGCCTTCTGGAAGGAGCGGTATATAAGAGTGAATAATAAATAAATAATAAATAAATAAGGTAAAAGGCATAAAAGGCATTGAGAGAAAAGGAAAAGGTATGGAAGGAAGGAATGGAAGGAAGGAAGGAAGGAAAGCAGGAAGGAAGGAGAGATGCATAGAGAGAAAGGAAAGATGGAAAAAGGAAGGAAGGAAAAAAAAGGAAGGAAGGGGGGAGGCACAGAGGGTATGGAAAGAAAGGGAAAATGCATGGAGGGAGGAAGGAAGGCGAAAGGCATAAAAGGCATTGAGAGAAAAGGAAAAGGTATGGAAGGAAGGAATTAAAGGAAGGAAGGAAGGCAGGCAAGAAGGAAGGAAGGAAGGAAAGCAGGAAGGAAGAAGAAATGCATAGAGAGAAAGGAAAGATGGAAAAAGGAAGGAAGGAAAAAAGGAAGGAAGGGGGAGGCACAGAGGGTATGGAAAGAAAGGGAAAATGCATGGAGGGAGGAAGGAAGGCGAAAGGCATAAAAGGCATTGAGAGAAAAGGAAAAGGTATGGAAGGAAGGAATTAAAGGAAGGAAGGAAGGAAGGAAGGAAGGAAAGAAGGAAGGAAGGAAAGCAGGAAGGAAGGAGAGATGCATAGAGAGAAAGGAAAGATGGAAAAAGGAAGGAAGGAAAAAAGGAAGGAAGGGGGGAGGCACAGAGGGTATGGAAAGAAAGGGAAAATGCATGGAGGGAGGAAGGAAGGCGAAAGGCATAAAAGGCATTGAGAGAAAAGGAAAAGGTATGGAAGGAAGGAATTAAAGGAAGGAAGGAAGGAAGGAAGGAAGGAAGGAAGGAAAGCAGGAAGGAAGGAGAGATGCATAGAGAGAAAGGAAAGATGGAAAAAGGAAGGAAGGAAAAAGGAAGGAAGGGGGAAGCACAGAGGGCATGGAGAGAAAGGGAAAATGCATGGAGGGAGGAAGGCGAAAGGCATAAAAGGCATTGAGAGAAAAGGAAAAGGTATGGAAGGAAGGAATTAAAGAAGGAGAGAGGGAGGGAGGGAGGGAGGAAAGCAAGAAGGAAGGAAGGGGAGAAGGAAGGAAGGAAGGGGAGAAGGAAGGAAAGAAGGGAATGGAAGGAAGGGAAAAGGCATACAAAGCATGTAGAGAAGGGGAAATGGAAGGAAGGAAGGAAGGAAGGAAGGAAGGAAGGAAGGAAGGAAAAAGGCATACAAAGCATGTAGAGAAGGGAAAAATGGAAGGAAGGAAGGAAGGGGAAAGGTGTTGAAGGCATGGATAGACGAGGCAAAGGGAAGGAAGGAAATGCTTGGGAGGAAAGGGGGAAAGGCATGGATGGATGCATGGAAAGAAGGAAAGAAGAAAGGAAGGGGAAGGAAGGAAAAAGACAAGAAAAGGAGGAAGAAAAGAGCGAGGACTAGTAACACACCACTAGAGAACAAATTCCTTCACAGGGTTAAAGGAATCCAGCAACAGATATACACAAACACCAAAGCCCTGACATTTTGAAAACGTCAAACCCATTTGGGAAGATACCTGACCCCAGCTGTAGCACTTTGATACCACTTTAACTGCTGGAGTTTCTTATTAGGAATGGGACAAATCTTTGGAATCCATCCTCATGTTGAGAAACAAGGTTCCTAAGCTCTAGCTGAGGCATGTACAAACTGTGGCCCTCCAGGTGTTTTGGACTTCAACTCCCACAATTCCTAACAGCCTACCGGCTGTTAGGAATTGTGGGAGTTGGAGTCCAAAACACCTGGAGGGCAGACATCTGCCCATGCTTGCTCTAGCTGGAACTAATCATAAGGACATCAATGATATTTTTAATATGCTTTTAGATGTTTACAGGGAACCACTGGGAGAAAATATCCATAGGCAAGGAGCAGGGTGCTATCAATGTGCTGATGACACTCAGAGATATTTCTCCATGCCTTTAGCTAAGGATAGTGTGTCTTCTCTGAATGAATGCCTGGAAGATGACATGGGCTGGATCAGGCCCGGATCAACACCTTTTGGCACCCTAGGCCAGTGTTTCCCAACCAGTGTGCCATGGCACACTAGTGTGCCATGAGTGATCATCAGGCGTGCCGTGGGAAATTGGAACCTCCAATACCCTTTCTTCCCCCTCCTGCCCACAGTGCTCTCTGGGTGTAGGTGAACTACAACTTACAAACTCAAGGTCAATTCCAAAGCAAACCCTTTCAGTACTTTCTGTTGGTAATGAGAGTTCAATATGCCAAGTTTGGTTCAATTCCATTGTTGCAAGAGTTCAGGATGCTCTTTGATTGTGTGTTAACTATAAATCCCAGAAACTGTAACTCCCAAATGTCAAGGTCTATTTTCCCCAAACTCCATCTGTGTTCACATTTGGGCATATTGAGTATTCATGCCAAGTTTGGTCCTGATCCAACATTGTTTGAGTCCACAGTGCTCTCTGGATATAGGTGAACTACAACTCCAGACCCCAAAGTCAATGCCCACCAAACTCTTATAGTATTTTCTCTTGGTTATGGGAGTTCTGTGTGGGAAGTTTGTGTCTTTCTGCCATTCCTGCCAGGATATCTATGTTGAGCTCATCGAAACAGGCCCAGGTGTCACACTGAGTGTATAAATACATTTAAAAACATATTAACTATATGTATTACTGTGTTAGAGTGTCATTTTGTGTCATTTTGGTTGGTGGTGTGCCCCAGGATTTTGTAAATGTAAAAATGTGCCCTAGGCCACAGTTTGGAATTACGCCCCCCCTCCTCGCCGCCGCATTAGAGAGGCTTATCCACATTTCCCCTCGCTCCCCCTCAGCCCTTCCCCCTCTTCTCCCCCCGACATCCATCCACTCACCGCTGAGGCTCCTCCCCGCGCGGGGAATGCGTTCCCAGCGATCCCAAAGAACTACGGGTCCCAGCATGCCCTGTGGCTGAGAGGCTGGTGCCGCCACCGCATCCCGGCAGCCCCCGTGGTCTCGAAGGCGGCTCTGCGGCCTCGCGCTGGGTGCGCGGAGGGCAGCGGCTGCAGAGAGTCGGGGCCTTCCTCCGCCTCAGGAGCCAGTCGAGACCAGCATGGGCTGAAGGAAGGATGCTGCTGCTGCCTCATGAGGAGGAAGAGGAGGAGCATCGCGACCAGTATGGGCTGAAGGAAGAGGGATGCGGCGGCGCCAGCCTCGCAGCTGCGGGGCATGCTCCTCCTCTTCCTCCTCATGCTGCTGCTGTTGCTGCTGCCTCATGTGGAGCCCTGGTCACGTGGTGCGCCCTCTGCCGGGTCACGTGGGGGCTGGCTCCCAGCTGTATTGTCTGCAGGGTGCCGAGGAGGGAGCCCCCCCCTTCTTTCCTCCCTCCTGCCTGCCTTCCTTTTGGGTACCGGGCAGTAGGAGCCAATCACGGCACGATTTTTAAATTATTTTATAACATGGGGGGGGGGGGCGTGATTTGTGCCCCCCTCGGCACGTGCCCCTAGACCAGTGTTTCTCAACCAGTGTGCCGTGGCACACTAGTGTGCCGTGACGGACCTCCTGCTGTGCCGTGAGAAAACCTCTCGGCCCCCCTGCCTCCCCCCCTCATGCCGAACTCCTGCTGCTTGGGGAAGGAGGAAGGGCCGGGTGGTGGCGAAGAAAAAGAAGAAGGGGCCGGGGCGCCGCCTCCTTCGGCCGTTTTCCCAGCCAGCCTCCAATCCGCCATGACTCCCGCCCCTTGCTCGCTGAAGCCGCGTGGAGGAGCCCCGCCCACTGAAGCCCATCCACCGCTCATGCTCCTCCGTGGGAGAGCTGAAGCTGGGGGGAGGGGGCGGGATATGGTGGGTCCTGG
This sequence comes from Anolis apletophallus, assembly GCA_030556195.1. NCBI lineage: Eukaryota > Metazoa > Chordata > Lepidosauria > Squamata > Anolidae > Anolis > Anolis apletophallus. The sequence goes on along the minus strand of JARBWK010000003.1, from coordinate 7,139,645 downwards.
CTCCGCCCCCTCCCCTGGCTTTGGCACTCCCAGCAGCTGCTCCAGCCTTGAGGGGACAGTGCGAAGCCATCATTGTCCTGGCTCTGGCACCGCTGGCTTGGCACTGCCCACTCAAGGCTGGGAGAGGTGAAGACGGGGGGAGGGGTGGGGCATGGCACGGCCTGGCTCCGCTCCCTCCCCTGGATTTGGCACTCCCAGCAGCTGCTCCCAGCAGGCCACCATCCCCAGCCGTTCTTTACTGTGTTAGAGTGTCATTTTGTGTCATTTTGGTTGGTGGTGTGCCCCCGGATTTTTTTAATGTTAAAAATGTGCCGCGGCTCAAAAAAGGTTGGGAAACACTGCCCTAGACCATGGCCTCGTTGGCCCTATGGGTAATCCGGGCCTGGGCTGGATGAGGAAAACACATTCAGACTGCATCCAGAGGCGCACCTTTTGGACACCTTCAAGATCTGCTTTAATCAAACTTGAAAGCTCATCACAAGTGTTGCTTCCGAAACGCCCTTTACTTTAGCCAAGATTATTGTCTTCTCTGGTGAGTCGTGTCCTCTCATGATACAGCCAATGTCTAATAGTTGAGCCATTTGGACTTTTAGGAAGAGTTCACGCTTGGTTTGCTCTCAGACTCTTTTTTTTTTTTGCGCTCCACGGGGTACAAAGAACTCTTCTCCAGCACATTTCAAATGAGTTGATTTTCTTCCTATTGTGTTCTTCTTTGAGGAAATTGTAAATACTGATATCGGAGGTGACCCCCCCTCCTCCCCCTGGACTCTGTAAAACAGGGATAGGGAACCTACGGCTCGGAAGCCAGATGTGGCTCTTTTCATGATTGCATCTGGTTCTCCCTCTCCCTTCCTCTCTCCCCCTTCACCCTTTCCTTCTCCTTCTCTCCTTCCTTTTCCCTCCCTCTCCCCCTTCCTTCTTTCCTCCATTCTCCCTCTTCCTTCCTTCCTTTCTCCCCTTCACCTTTTCCTTCTCCTTCTCTCCTTCCTTCTTTCCTCCATTCTCCTTCCCTCTTCCTTCCTTCCTCTTCTATTATTTTTCCCCAAGTCTTCCTTTCCTTCTCCTTCCTTTCTTTTCACTTCTTCCTCTCTTCCCTTCTTTCTTTTACTTTTTCATCACTCCCTTTCCTTTCTTTTCCCCACCCTTTCCTTTCCTCCCTTCCCATTTCCTTCTTTCTTTCCCCCTGCTTGTCTCTCTCCTGTTTTTCTTTTCTTCCTTTTCCATAGTTCGTTCTTCTTTTCTTTCTTCCTCTCCCCTCCCTCCTTTATTTCCTCTGTCTTTCTTTCCTTCCTTCTTTCTTTCCTTCCTTCTTTCCTTCCTTCCTTCTTTCCTTCCTTCCCCTTCCTTCTTTCCCCCTTCCTTCCTTCCTTCCGTCTTCTCTTCCTTCCCAGAGTCCTGAGCGTGCCTTTTGCAGAGCCAGGTCTGAAGTGTCCCGTCATTCTGTCGGGGAAATCCTTTTCTCATAGTATGTATGTATATACTCACATTTAGTTGAATTCAGTCTTAAAACATATTATATATTACACTATGTGGCTCTCACTGAAATAAGTTTCCAAATATTTTGTTTTTATGGCTCTCTGAGCCAAAAAAAGGTTCCTGACCCCTGCTGTAAAAGATAGTTCAAAACAAAGGAATTTATAGTTTTACCAAGGACACCAGGCTGGAATGATCCCATAATCCCCTATCTCTTCCCCATGTGGGAACTTAAGGCTCTTCCCATAGCCCCACATGGCCCCACATGGCAATGCCCCTGTAACCCACACTTTTGGCCATTTTTAAAAGGACTTTCATGAACTCTCTGGAAACTTTCTTTCTTTTAAACCCCATGGACTCTGGTGGGTGGGATGGGCTGAGATGAGATAATATGGTTCCTATTTCCCTCCTATATGAATGTATTCCCTATATGTTTTCCCCTTCTATGTATTCCTGTATAAAAATATGAAATGCCACCTTTTTGTGACCCCAGCATGCAAAAAGAGCAGGAATATCCTGGGCTAGTAATCCCTAGACAAACAGGACTTAACAGTTAGCACTTGCATGGACAATAACAATGGACATTTCCCCAAACTTCGGAGTTGGGCCAAATGTCAAGGTCTATTTTCCCCAAACTCCATCTGTGTTCACATTTGGGCATATTGAGTATTCATGCCAAATTTGGTCCTGATCCAACATTTTTCAGTCCACAGTGTCCTCTGGATATAGGTGAACTACAACTCCAAAAATCAAGGACAATGCCCACCAAACTCTTATAGCATTTTCTTTTGGTTATGGGAGTTCTGTGTGTGTCTTTTCTACCATTCCTGCCAGGATATCTATGTTGTGTTCATCGAAATAGGCCCAGGTTTCACACTGAGTGTATAAATACATTTAAAAACATATTAACTATATGTATTACTGTGTTAGAGTGTCATTTTGTGTCATTTTGGTTGGTGGTGTGCCCCAGGATTTTGTAAATATAAAAAATGTGCCGCCACTCAAAAAAGGTTGAAAAACACTGCTTTAGATAACGGTGCTTAAATGAAGGATTACAGGTGTTTAAGTTAAAATATGCTATTGAAGTCAATGTAAAAGTGGAATTTTATGATCCTCATTGTGATGCTTGTATGATGTATGCATATTATTTCAAAGGGTATATAAACTGTGCATTAATTTTGTTCGTTACCCTGTTTTCCTGGACTACCAGCAGGGTAGTCCAGTAAGTGTTCGGCAGGAGGGGGAAGAAACGGCACGAAGGGGAAGGGAGAGGAAGAGGTCTCTGTCGAAAGCTGGCATGGGCAAAGTTGGCCAATATCTATTTGGCCAACTGAGAATAAACTGTGCCTTTTTTCCAGATCTCAGGTGCTATTATAGATGCATTCAACTATGTTGTGCTGCAACTTGAGCTAATAGGTGAGCCAGATAATAATTTATGATGATGATGATAATAATTATTATTAGCAAGAAGCGTATATTTTAATTATGGTTGAATTTTAGACCAATCCTGCCATGGATCCTTAGCAGAACCTTTTTCTGGCCAACCAGAGACGGGGATGATTCAAAATGGTAACCTGGTTCTATGAAACTGTTTTGCACTGCAATACTCTGCATATGCTTGTAATTTTGAGGCAGGAGCCCACAGGCATTGCTACGGTGGCCCATGCTCTGGTTACATCTCGAATAGACTACTGCAATGCTCTCTACGTGGGGTTGCCTCTGAAGATTGCCCGGAAGCTACAATTAGTCCAACGCTCAGCAGCCAGGTTACTGACGGGAGCTGGGTACAAGGAGCGCACAACGTCCTTATTGCACCAGCTCCACTGGCTGCCGATTAGCTTCCGAGCACAATTCAAAGGCTGGTTTTAACCTATAAATCCCTATACGGTTCCGACCCAGTTTACCTGTCTGAACGTATTCTTCCCTATGAACCATCAAGGACTAAGATCATCCGGAGAGGCCCTACTCTCGGTCCTGCCACCTTCGCAAGCGCGTCTGGTGGGAACGAGAGACAGGGCCTTCTCTGTGATGGCCCCTCGGCTATGGAACTCTCCCTCAGATTTGTCCTTTCCCTCTTGTCCTTCAGGAAGCTAGTGAAATCCTGGCTATGGAATGAAGCATCCCCAGAATAAGGGCTGAGACTGGTTATAGACTAAAGTGAGCGACCACATGCGGACTGAGTTGAACTTGATTCTATTTGGAGATTTTGTTTATATGTATTTATCTATATGTATTTTAATCTTGTATTGTTATAGGATGTTTTTAATTTGTATTAGTAGCATTGAATTCTTGCTGTAAGCCGGTCTGAGTACCTCTATGGAGGTGAGAAGATTGTGATATAAAAGTTTTAAATAAATAATAATAAATTCTTTTCCACTAATGCAGTGTTTCCAAACCGCTGTGACGCGGCACAGTAGTGTGCCGTGACGGACCTCCTGCTGTGCTGCAAGAAAAGCTCTCTGCCCCCCTTCCTTCCCCCCTCCTCCTGCTGAACTCCTGCTGCTTGGGGGAGGAGGAGGAAGGGCTGGGCGGTGGCGAAGAAGAAAAAGAAGAAGGGGCTGGGGCGCCGCCTCCTTCAGCCGCTTTCCCAGCCAGCCTGCAATCCACCATGATTCTCACCCCTCGCACGGTGAAGCCGCGCGGGGGAGGAGCCCCGCCCACTGAAGCCCGTCCACTGGTCATGCTCCTCCTTCTCCGTGCGGCTTCCACCCCCTCCCCCCAGCTTCAGCTCTCTCAGAGCTTCTCCAGCCTTGAGGGGACTGTGCCAAGCCAGCATTGTGCTGGCTCCGCCACCGCTGTCTTGGCACTGCCTCCTCAAGGCTGNAGAAGNTCTGNGNGNGCTNNAGCCTGGGGGGAGGCATGGCATGGCCCGGCTCTGCCCCCTCCCCCGGCGTAGGCTCTCCCAGAGCTGCTCCAGCCTTGAGGGGACCGTGCCAAGCCACCANAGTCTTGGCACTGCCCCCTCAAGGCTGGAGAAGCTGTGGAGAGCCGGGGGGGAGGGGCATAGCGCGGCCTGGCTCCTCCCCCAGCTTCAGCACTCCCAGCAGCTGCTCCCAGCAGGCCACCATCCTCCAGCCATTCTTTACTGTGTCAGAGTATCATTTTGTGTCATTTTGGTTGGTGGTGTGCCCCCGGATTTTTTTAATGTTAAAAGTGTGCAGCGGCTCAAAAAAAGTTGGGAAACACTTCACTAATGCAATAAATGCATCTGTCCGTGTCTTTGCCTCCTGGTGAGTTTTTAATCTGGAACTTTGGCAATTAATTATGGTTAGACACGCTCACCAGGCAGTTCCCTCTCACTTTATTTCGGTCCAAATTCCATATCAATATGGAATTGTAGTACGTTTTGATGAACGAATGGTCCAATTCTGGGTCAAGAATGAACAAGGCACCTGGGAGCGTTGCAGGGTAACCACCCTGAATGCGTTGACGGTGCGCCGACCACAATGCGACAGTCGAAATAGAAAACTAATTTATTCATCTTTTCTCTTTGTTTTTTTTCTGTTTTGCTATGTACAAGTTTAATGGAGGGATTCGTTTTGGGTCGGAAACAATTAAAAAGAGCAGGGCACATCTTCCATCCCCCCCCCCCACCCCCCATTAAACATTCAACAGTTAACAGAAGAAGTAGGTAGCCGAGACCATGGCGGTGGGGGCAAAAGGTCTTATTACATTATTTTAAAAAAGGAATGATGCAGCAATTTGGACCAAAGGCATGCCATGGAGAGAGAGAGAGAGAAAGGAGCGCAAGGGGGTCAAGGAAACCAGCAACAGAAACCCACAAACACCAAAGCTCTGCCGTTCCGAAGACGTCCCAACCCCGTTTGGGAAGATACCTGGATCCGTGGATGTGTGTGTGTGTGTGTGTGTGTGTGTGTGTGTATATATATATATATATATATATATATATATAAATAATATACCACTTTAGATGCAAGAGTTTTTTAATAGGACTAGGACACACCCTTAGTATCCATCCCCATGTCGGAAAATGGGGTTCCATCCTGACCATTGAGGAACCACATTAAGATCAGAGAGAACCTGGTACAATTTTCTCCATGGCGGTTGAAGTGATATGGAATTGGTATGGTTCTGCAGTGCGGATGCAGCCATGAATCTTGATTCAACTTTGCCAAGCTCTGGGTAGAGTTCTGAATTGGATAAAGATAGCTCAGGCATGGGCAAACTTTGGCTCTCCGGACGTTTTGGACTTCAACTCCCACATTTCTACCAGATGTTAGGAATTGTGGTAGTTGAAGGCCAAAACACTCGGAGGGCCAATGTTGCCCATGCCTGAGACAGCTCATTCGCGGGCTTTTGGGATTTAAAACGATGCAAACTTACCCGCATGGAGAAGACTAGCATGTGAAAGAGGAAGTGCTAGCATACTTTCAGAAGGGATATTCCGGCAATCATTTTAAAAAATTGTTTATAGACAATATGTATAAGCCACCAAGGAAAGTGCTGGATGGCTTACAATACCAGCAAAACACAAATAGCCAAACATAATATCAGGGTGCATCTATACTGTAGAAGGATAATAGTTCGACACCACTTTAATGGGAGTGTTGTAGTTTGTTAGGGCAGTGTTCCCAACCGCTGTTCTGCGGCACACTACTGTTCCATGGTGGATCATCTGGTGTGCTGCGAAAAAGTCTCCCCCCCTTTCTCCCCCTCCTGCCGAACTCCTGCTGCTTGGGGGAGGAAGAGGAGGAGGAAGGACCGGGCGGCGGTGAAGAAAAAGAAGAAGGGGCCGGGGCGCCGCCTCCTTCGGCCGTTTCCCCAGCCAGCCTCCAATCAAGGGAGGGAGGAGGGAAGGGTGATGTTGCTCGGGCCTCGCCCCCTTCCCAGCGGCAGACGCTTGCTCGTGCCTGATTGAGTCATGGCGGGAGTCATGGCGGAGAGCGGCCCCCGTCCCCGGCGCCGCTCTCTGCCCTGACTCCGGTCCCTCACTCACTGAGGCCGCGTGGAGGAGGAGCATGAGACGTAGACGGGCTTCAGTGGGTGTGGCTGAAGCCCATTCACCGCTCATGCTCCTTCACCTCCACGCAGCCTCAGCGAGTGAGGGGTCGGAGTCATGGCGGGAGTCATGGCGGAGAGCGGCCCCAGTCCCTGGTGCCGCTCTCCGCCATGACTCTGGCCCCTCTCTCGCTGAGGCTCCGCGGAGGAGGAGGAGCATGAGCAGTGGACGGGCTTCAGTGGGCGGGACTGAAGCCCGTCCACCGCTCATGCTCCTCCTCCTCTGCGAGGCCTCAGCGAGCGAGGGGCAGGAGTCATGACGGAGAGCGGTGCCGGGGATGGGGAATCGCCGTCGTCTCCCTCTCCCCCACCACCCCTTTCGCCCATGAGCCGCTACCCATGGCAATGGGAGTGGCTGAGGCTGACGGCGGGACACGCTTGCCAAGCTTGGTCCAGATCCATCATTGTTTGAGTCCACAGTGCTCTCTGGATGTAGGCGAACAACAACTCCAAAACTCAAGGTCAATTAACTATATGTATTACTGTGTTAGAATTCAACCAGAAGAATTAGGAATTATCTTTAGGACTCTTTAAGTCAGGCCTGGGCAAACTGCGACCCTCCGGGTGTTTTGGACTCCAACTCCCATAATGTTAGAGTGTCATTTTGTGTCATTTTGTGTTGGTGTTAGAGTGTCATTTCGTGTTAGAGTGTCATTTTGTGTCATTTTGGTTGGTGGTGTGCTCCCAGATTTTTTTAATGTTAAAAGTGTGCCGCAGCTCAAAAAAGGTTGAGAAACACTGTGTTGGGGTCTTGAGCCTTCTCTGTGAAAGAGTGTGTTTGCCTCATCAAACTAGAAAACCCAGGATCCCATAGTTACAGTAGTGTTGGACTGTGCTAATTCTACAGCGTAGACATGTGCCAATATATATACCAGAATGTGATGCAAAATAGGATCGTGTTCCTGAATTCTATGTCCCATTTCCTACACTTTGTTCTTTGTAATGTATAGACTGGCTCTCAGTCTTACCAAATCTTAATAAATAATGCCTTGTGATTATTAGTCCAAACGTGAGCAGAAATATTTAATCCATTGGGTTCGTCCACATGTTGACGCCGCACTGCAGAATTATAGCCATTTGACACCACATTAGTTGCCATGGCAACTGTGGAATTATGTAATGTGCAGTTTTGTCAGAAGTTTACCCTTCTCTTAGTACTACGAACGGGGAGAGTTGCTGAGCAACCAAACAAACACACAGCTCGGGGTATAATTATCTTAAAGTGACAAACCTGGCATAAGAGTACAATAAATCATAACCCAAGTGGGTTCCTACCAGTGATATGTCCATGGTCAGGTAAGCAAACACAAGGTAAACACAAAGCGTCACACTCCAATTCAATCCATTGTATTTAGGTCATATTCTTCTGACCGTTCCTCATGGTAAGTATAGTTCCAAACTTAGGTCCGCACAATATGGACCCGACGCAATGTGTATTAACTGTATAAGCCTCACTGGTAAGGGTCGAAATGAGTAGGGGATTCCCAAAGTCTTCACGTCCTCGTCGGCCTAATTCGACTGAGTCTAGTGAATGGACATTGCTTGTCTTCTCCATTATTTGAATTATTGTGGTTTTGTTATCTTACATGGACTGGATTACAATAGCAGTACCTGTTATGGACCAATGAACTGAGCATTGAACTTTCTTACCAGTGACGCTTATACAGTTAATACACATCGCGCCGGGTCCATATTGTGCGGACCTAAGTTTGGAACTGTACTTACCACGAGGAACGGTCAGAAGAATATGACCTAAATATAATGGATTGAATTGGAGTGTGACGCTTTGTGTTTACCTTGTGTTTACTTACCTGACCATGGACACATCACTGGTAGGAACACACTTGGGTTATGATTTATTGTACTCTTATGCTGGTAGGCTGTTAGGAATTGTGGGAGTTGGAGTCCAAAACACCTGGAGGGCCGAAGTTTGCCCAGGCCTGCTTTAAGTCCTTCAGTGGGACTTTATGGCCAGTTTCGGCCAGACGTTGGCCATAAAACCGCATTGGAGAACCTTGATATTCCTTTGTAGGCTCTCCAAGTCTTCTAGGGGGATTTTATGGTTGGTTTCTGCCAGACATTGACCACTGAATTGCACTGACAGACTTAGATATTCCTAGAGGTGTTCTCTCTTGGACATTGGCATGGTCAGTTTCTGCCAGAGGTGGGCCATAGAATTGTATTGTTAGATTTGGACATTCCTAGAGGAGTTTTCTCTAGGTCCTCCAATGGGAGTCCTAGAGAAACCTGCAAATATGGAGAGCCCAGTGTATTTTGAGCTGGCACTGATCAACTAGAATACAATCTGTATATAATGTTGGGTTTTAATGATGGAGGAGAATGATTATTATCTGAAGCAATTTTGAGCAGCTGGACTTTCCTTTCAATGGGTTATGGGTTTTGTTTCTTTTCGGACACTGAAGGTTGGAACGGGGTTGGTCCCTTGGGCCACGGCAGGCTGGCAACCAATTCACGATGTGTTGGTGGTACGAGAAATAAAGGGGAGTGACAACTCGGAGGAAAGTCCGTGAGGGCCTAGACCTCGTTCTGTTCCTTCAGGTCGCCGTCGGCCAAGCCATCATACTCCACCGAACGCGGGGACATCCCCAGGTATTGCTTCAGGAACTCGCTGAACCGTTTCTGGTTGTGCCACTTCCGAGCTGACTTCCGGACCCCGATGAACCCTCCGAACCGCTTCTGGAGTTCTTGCACGCCCGGGTCACTCAGGAGGTCCCCTAAGAGGTCTGGTTGGCTGCTGTCTTCCAGCTCTGGTCGACGCATGACTTTTTTCTCATCTTCGGCCGCCCGGGGGAAGTCACCAAAGCGTTTCAGGCTGCCTCGGCCTCTTGGCGAGCCACCGTCCCAAAACTCGAAGGGCCAGGTGACTTCGTCATCTAGGCCTTCGAAGCCCAGCAGCAAAGAAGAAGACTTCCTACTGGTCGCTTTGTGGCAGAGATCCCAAGTGGCTCTGGACAGCAGCTTCTTCTCACACTCCATGACGCAGATCTGCAAAGACACAAGCATAGTAATACACTGAAGGCCATTGTTCATTAACTATCATGCTAGACGAAATATATCTCTTTTTTGAGTTACAAGCCTGGTAGTAGGGGTGGATTTCTCCGGTTTAAAATACTTTGAAATCCGTTATTTTTCGTATTTAAAATTATTTCGACCTTATATCGACCCTCGGGGTCCAACCCAGAAGAGAAGTTTCAAAACCGAACCCGGGGGCGCCATTTTTTCTAAAGATCACGTTATTAGGTCGTTTTTTCCCCTCCTCAGTTCTCAACTCGCGAGAGGAGACTGGAGGGCAGCAGCACCTGCCTTTCTCCTCTCGCGAGCTGAGACCTGAGGCGGGCGCTTTATTCCCAAGCAGGGAAGGAAGTGGGGACGTGAGTCCCCGCCTCCTCCCCTTGGGAATAAATTGGGGCAAGGGTTATTAACCCCTGTTTGGGTCTCGGTTGGCGAGAGGAGGGTGCCAGGCTGCACCTTCCAACCTCCTCTAGCCATTGTCACGGTTTACTCCCAAGGAGAGGGGAGGAGGACGCGAGTTCCCCACCCTCTTCCTCTCCTTGGGAATAAGCCGGGACAATGGCGAGAGGAGGGTGGAAGGTGCACCCTCCTCTCGCCAACGAGACCCAAACGGGGGCTAATAACCCCTGTTTGTGTGTCAGATGGCGAGAGGAGGGGGGAAGGTGCAACCTGGCACCCTCCACTCGCTAACCGAGACCCAAACGGGGGTTATCTTTAACCCCCGTTTGGGTGTCAGCTGGCACCTCCCACCCTCCTGTCACGTATGCATGGAACAAATAACGAAATAATAACGAAATTCGTTATTAATTATGTTTCAATTACAAAAATTATTTTAAAAAATTCAGATTAATTTCTATAACAAACCAGCAACGGAAATTCTGCCAAGAAGCAGGAAAATTGCATTCAAAGCACCCCTGACAGATGGCCACCCAGCCTCTGTTTCAAAGCCTCCAAAGAAGGAGCCTCCACCACACTCTGGGGCAGAGTTCCACTGCTGAACAGCGCTCACAGTCAGGAAGTTCTTCCTAATGTTCAGATGGAATTTTCTTGTAGGAAAAATAATAGAAGAGGAAGGAAGGAAGGGAGAGGGAGGGAGAATGGAGGAAAGAAGGAAGGAATGAAGGAGAAGGAAAGGGTGAAGGGGAGAAAGGAAGGAAGGAAGAAAGGAAGAGGGAGAATGGAGGAAAGAACAAAGGGGAGATGGGGAGAGAAAATGAAAGAGAGAAAGAGAAGGAAAGGGTGAAGGGGAGAAAGAAAGGAAGGAGGAGGATGGAAGAAAGAGGGAGAATGGAGGAAAGAAGGAAAGGGACAGAGGGAGGGAAAAGGAAGGAGAGAAGGAGAAGGAAAGGGTGAAGGGGGAGAAAGGAAGGAAGATGTAGCGCCAGATGCAATCATGGAAAGAGCCACATCTGGCTCCCGAGCCGTAGGTTCCCTACCCCTGCTATAGAATAATTCTCCCCCACTATTAGAAGGCCTGACTCTATGACTCCGTTCTATGAGTCTCTCCCTTACAGATGTTCTGCTCCACTCCTATCTCACTCTGGGTTTTAAACATTTTATCTTTTACTCGTGACCCGCTCATTGTTACTGTGTTTGAATGATTTTATTTTGTTGTATTATTTTATATTGTTTAGTGTATTTTTTATGATTTATTTACCTCATCGTGTTGCTGTTTTGTGTTTTGTTTTGTATTATTTTATTGTAATGCACTGTTGGGCTTGGCCTCACGTAAGCCGCCACGAGTCCTCATTGGGGAGATGGTGGCGGGGTATAAATAAAGTTTATTATTATTATTATTATTTACTAGCTTGGGGACCCGGCGGTGCCCGGGTTATTTGAGAAAGGCATTGTGTGCCAAGGTTGGTCTTTGGTACTTCAAGTCACATCATCCATGGTCCACCCTCCTCCAAACTGCAGTAGAATGTAGAGTGGGTCATGGGGGCTCTGTGTGCCAAGTTAGGTCTTTATTGTACAGTGATTGAGTGCCTGAGGCCTTTCCATTTCCCTCTGTGTCACCTTAGAATATTGGAATCTAGAAGCTGGCCAATCAGAGCCAGTTTTGTAAATTCTCCCTCAGTGGCAAGCAACCATGTTGTTGTAATGAAGAGGTTTAGATTCTTGGGTGCTGGCTAATCAAAGTCCTTTATGCAAATACTCCCTCAGTGGCAACCAATCCCCTCTGTCTGTTGCCTTAGAATGTTGGAGTTCTGAGGCTGGCCAATCTGAGTCCTTTAGGCAAATAATCCCACAGAGGCAACCAATCGAAACGCTGCCACATATTCCTCCGCACCTCCCGCCCTCCGCACCTCCCATCACAAACACTGAATTTTATTATATGCATAGATAGATAGATAGATAGATAGATAGATAGATAATGTGGTTGATTTTCATTACGCCACAATCCATTAGTAGGAACTGACTTGAAGGTATGTAATATCAACAAGCGGACATGTTCTTTTGATGGACATCTTAAAGCAAAGGAATGCATTATAGTTGTGGATCCTGCACTGGTTGAGAGTTGGACTAGATGACCTCTAGCTGTCCCTTCCAACTCTATTATTCAAAAAACAAGTTTTCCACATTGATTTTCTGGCTCCTGCTAGTTTACTGGAGGAAAATCAACAGAGCTAAAAGAGAAGTTTATTTTCACTGAGTAGGCGTTCAAATATCTGGGAATGAGATGTCTAGTATACCCCCAGTGTAGAATTAGCAGCCCACCCAGCTGCTAAAAATTACAAAACAATTCCCCTCGGCAACGCTGCTGCGGTGACGGTGATGGGAAAGCGAATGGTTTTGCCATCTGAGCATGAACAAAAGAGCGAGGTTCATCACACTTGACTTTTAATGGCCTCTCGCTGTGAATTCAATTCCCTTTCGACAAAAGAGACACAAAGAAGGTTCAGGCTGTTGAACCCCGGCTGATGGAAGCCAGGGACTGCGACCCCATTTACGACAAATTGGCTACAAGAGAGCAAGGCCTTACGGACAAGGAATGGCCGGGGTCGGAAATGGCTCCAACCTCAACCATCACCAGCTGGGAAAAGGAGTAAGGGGCCAGGCTTTTTGGACCCAGAGAGCGAGATGAGCGTGCGTTGGAAATGCCAGAATGTCACGGATTCCGCCTTTGTGTCCTTTGGGTGCCAGCTATTAAAAAAAACATAGATTCGGAAGGGACCTTAAAGGCCATCTAGTCCATCCCACTCTCAATCCATTTGTGGAATTAGAATCATACAAGCACGAAGGGCTATCTAGTCCATCTCCCTGATATTCCACCTTTTGAATTAGATTTATGAGACTAATTCCAAAGATGGGAATGGACTAAATGGCCTTTCTGACCCTTACGATTCTATCATTCCAATTGGAAGAGACCTTAAGGCGATCTGGTCCAATCCCCTTGCCATTTCACCTGTGGAATTAGAACCATAGAGTCAGAAAGGGACCCTAAAGATCATCTAGTCCAGTGGTTCCCAAACTTTTTTGGCCTACCGCCCCCTTTCCAGAAAAAAATTTACTCACCACCCCCCTAGAAATTAATTTTTAAAATTTTTAATAGGAATTAAACAGAAAAATATATGTATTAATGCAGTGGTTCTCAACCTTTCTAATGCCGTGACCCCTAAATAAGGTTCCTCATGTTGTGGTGACCCCCAACCATATTTTCGTTGCTACTTCATAAATAATTTTGCTTCTCTTACGAATTCTAATGCAAATATCTCATATGCAGGATGTATTTTTATTGTTACAAATTGAACACAATTAAAGCATAGTGATTAATCAAAAAAACAACATGTTTGAGGGAGTATGGACAACGGATGATGGGATTTGCAATACCTTCAATCGATTCAGCTCCGACTTCCACAGACCACTGAGACCCCCACAAATTATAGAACTGGACCAAACTTGGCACAGAGAACCCACATGACCTACAGAAAATACTGGATGGGTTTAGGAGGAACTGGCGAGATTTAGGGGAGATGTAGTTCACCTACATCCAGAGAGAACTGAGAACCCAAACAACTATGGATCTGGACCAAACTTGGCACGAATACTCAAAATGCCCAAATTTGAACACTGGTGGAGTTTTGAGAAAATAGCCCTTCTCATTTGGGAGTTGTAGTTACCGGGATTTATGGTTTACCTACCATCAAAGAGTATTTTGAATTCCACCAACATTGGAATTGAGCCAAACTTGGCACACAGAACCCCCACGACCCACAGAAAATACTGGAGGGGTTTGGAATGAATTGCTTCCGCCGGGGAAGGCCGCGCTTTCTTCCGCGGTGGCGGGGAGGCTCCGCCGGAGGACGTATAGGCTTTTGCACTGCAGCCTTCGCACTGCACTGCGTGTGGGGGTCAAAGCGAAAGGGGCGGGGCCAAAGAAGAGGGCCGCGCAACCCCTCCTAAATAGCCAATCGTTCACCGCCCCCTTAAAGGGGTTCACTGCTCCCCAAATTCCCCTGACCCTCCCACCGCCCCCTTGGATCGCCTCACCGCCCACTAGGGGGTGGTACCGCCCACTTTGAGAATCAGTGATCTAGTCCAACATCTTGCCATTCTGTACATAGTATTAGAAAGTGAGCCTAAACGTCATATAGTCCAGGGCTTCTGCAGTGTTAGAATCATAGCTGGAATCCCGCTTTTGCCGTTGGGTGTGTTGCTACAAAGACTCTCGTTAAAATATCTGAAAGGAGGACAAATGGAGCCAGATGGAAGGAGCCAGATGCTTTGGAGACCAGGAGACAACACAGCAATGGATTCAATCTCCATGAAAAGATATTCTACTTAGCCTTTAGGAAGAACTTTTTGATGGTAAGATCTGTTTGGTTATGGCAGTGTTTTTCGACATTTTTTGAGCCGCGGCACATTTTTTACATTGACAAAATCCTGGGGCACACCACCAACCAAAATGACACAAAACAACACTCTAACACAGTCATACATATAATTAATATGTTTTTAAATGTATTTATACACTCAGTGTGAAACCTGGGCCTGTTTCGATGAACACAACATATATATGACTTCCTCTCACATACTTATACATGGCTATCATGTCTTCACTCAGCCTTCTCTTCTTCAGGCTAAACATGCCCAGCTCTTCAAGCCACTCCTCATAGGGCTTGTTCTCCAGACCCTTGTGAAATTTCACCCTGAGTGAAACTTGCTTCCAGATAACTATGGATATCATTAAGCTGTTATAAACAGTTTCTTTGGTTTATTTAAACTGTTATGGGGGGCAACTGATCTTAAAAATCCATTAAAATAGTAAAAAAAAAGGTTAACATTTCCAAGCGGAGAGGCTCAATTTGTTTCTTGGTGGGGGCAACTCCTGTCCATTAAAATAGTAAAAAAATAACTTTCAACCTCTTGGAAACCTGATGCTCCCAGGTTCGCTCACTGCCCAATTCACCGACTAGGAGCTTCTGGCATTGGGCGAAGCCCTTCCTTTGCCTAGGGGAGGATCTTTGGGGAGGGAAAGAGGGAGAAATTGCTGCTAGGAGGGGGAAGAGTGTCAATTTCCCACGGCACACCTGCTGATCGCTCATGGTACACTAGTGTGCCGTGGCACACTGGTTGGGAAACACTGGGTTATGGAATAGGATGTTGGTATCTCCTTCTCTGGAGGGGTTTAAGCAGAGGCTGGATGGCCATCTGTCTGGAGGGTTTGGACTGTGTTTTTCCTGTCGGAGCAGAGTGTTGCAGTAGAGAATGAGGTGAGTTGTTGTCCTCTGCACAGCGGAAGTTATATGTAGATGGACCTTGTATGCTACAGTAGATTGGAAACACGCAGCTGTTCTCCCCACACAGACGGCCATGCAGGCAAGACAAACAAGCAATCCTTCTTGCCAAAAACGACAGGCAACTTTATCTTTATTGTTCAGTTCCTTGCAAAAACTTTCAACAAAAATATTCAGGCACTTGCTTCAACAAAAACTTGCTTAAACTTCAGCTTTTATAACAGTAGATAACGGCAAATACAAAAATGACTTTGCCCCGCTTCTTCCTCCTCAGAAGCTTACTTGGAGTTTAAGCAAAAACAATGAAGTGTTATACAGTTTTTCCTTAGTCCATAAATAGTTGTTTCTTCCAGCTCTCTCCCCAAGAAACAGATTTACATAGCTGCTTCTTACTCCAATATGAGCCACATTTATCCAGCATACCTAGCTTCTAATGCCCCAATATGGGTAGCATTTATTTATTTATTTATTTATTTATTTATTTATTTATTTATTTATTTATTTATTTATTTATTTATTTATTTATTTATTAGCTTGAGGACCCGGCAGTGCCCGGATAATTTCAAAAAGGTATTAGTTGGTCTTTAGCAGTTATTTATGTGGCTCGCAGTGGTGTCAGGAAGTTAGTGAAGGCACTGCGAGTCCCATTGTCCATGGTCCACCCTCCTCCAAACAGCACCAGGATGTAGAGTGGGTCATGGAGGCTCTGTCTGCCAAGTTTGGCCTTGATCCATCATTATTGGGAGTTGCAGTGTGATCATGAAATTACTGAAGGTACTGCAAGTCCCATCATCTGTGGTCTGTCCTCCTCTCAACTGCACCAGGATGTAGAGTGGGTCATGGGGGCTATGTGTGGCAAGTTTGGCATTGATCCGTCATTATTGGGAGTTGCAGTGGTGTCATGAAATTACTGAAGTCCCATCATCCATGGTCCATCCCCCTTAGAACTGCAGGAGGATGTAGAGTGTGTCATCATGGGTACTCTGTGTGGCAAGTTTGGGCCTGGTCTGTCATTTGTAAGGGTTACAGTTTTCTGTGGGAAGTGAATCGAGTGAAGGTACTGCAAATCCGATCATTTGTTGCCCATCCTGCCCTAAGCCGCACCAGGTTGTAAAGTTGGACATTGGGCTTCTGTGTGCCAAGTTTGGTCCTGATCCATCATTGGTGTGGACCACAATGCTCTAAGGCAGGGCTGTCCAACTGGCGGCCCCGGGGCCGGATCCGGCCCCGTAGCCTGTTGGACATGGCCCCACCTATGCCCTCAGCCGCCATTTTTAATTTTTTTTTAATCGTTTTTTTTAAAAAAAATGGCGGCCGGGGGGGAGGGGGAGGCGGGGCAGGGAGGAGGAAGAGAGCTAGCTCCTCCTCCCTGCCTGCATCGCCCTCCGTCCCTCTCTCGGCGGCACCGATGCGATGCAGTTTGCATTGGCGCCGCCGAGAGAGGAGAAAGGGGCGGTACAGGGAGGAGGAGCCAGCTCTCTTCCTCCTCCCTACACCGCCCCCTTCTCTCTCGGCGGCGCCGCTGCAAACTGCCTCGCGACGGCGCCGCCGAGAGAGGAAAGAGAAGCGATCCAGGCAGGAGGAAGACAGCTGGCCCCTCCTCCCTGCCTGGATCGCCCCCTCCGTCCCTCTCTCGGCGCCGCCGTTGCGAGGCAGTTTGCAGCGGCGGCGCCGAGAAGGGACAAGGCGGAGCTACAGGGAGGAGGGGCCAGCTGTCTTTCTTCCTGCCTGTATCGCCCCGTCTCCCCTCTCTCGGCGGTGCCGCTGCAAACTGCCTCGCAACGGCACTGCCGAGAGGGGAGAAGGGGGAGATAGAGGCAGGAGGAAGACAGCTGGCTCCTCCTCCTTCCCCCCTCCTTCCCCCCGAACCGCGGCGCGTCCGCGGGGAGGAGGAGGGGCGAGGAGGAGGAAGTCAGCTGGCCCCGCCCCCACCCCGCCCCCGCTATCGGCCGCCCCCGCTCACTGATCACCTGCGGGCCCCCAGGTGATCAGTGACACTCTTCGGCCCTTGGGCCGGAAGAAGTTGGACAGCACTGCTCTAAGGAATTGAGTTAAAGTACTGCAAGTCCCATCATCCATGTTCCATCCTCCCTCAAACTGCACCAGAATGTAGAGTGGGTCTTGAGTGGGTTCTGTGTGCCATGTTTGGTCTTGTTCTCTCAATGTTGAGAGCCGCAGAGTGTTTTGGCCTTAAACTCCCACCATGCCTGATTGCCTCGGGCCTTTTCCTTACCCCCCTCTGCCACTTTAGAGTGTTGGAATGTTGGTGGTGCTGGCCAATCAGAGTCCGTTATGCAAATTTTCCCACAGTGGTAGCCAATCGGAAAGCTGCCACATATCCGCCCTTCCGCACTTCCTCCCTCCGCACGCATACATACAAACATTCTCTTTTATTATATGTATAGATTTATTTACCATATTTCTAACCCGCCCTTCTCAACTCCAGAAGGGAGACTCAACGGCGGCTTACATTCAGCTCCATCAAGAGGCTATTTCAACAATACAATAAAATCACAACATCAACATAACATATTAAAAACAGCATAATTAAAAACTATACAAAAGTCATCATTACATATTACTAGCCTCATCAGTCTTCACGCCAATCCAGTTCGTCTCTTGATTGCATTTATTGACCAAACACCTAGTCCCACAGCTATGTCTTTACCTTCTTTCGGAAAGCCAGGAGGGAAGAGATCGATCTTGTCTCAGTTGGGAGTGTGTCCCATAGGTGGGGAGCCACCACCGGGAAAGGCCCTGTCCCTCATCCCCGCCAGGAGCATTTGAGCTGTAGATGGGAGTGAGAGCAGGGTGTCCCCGGATGATTTTAGATTTCGAGGTGGGATGTAGGGGTGGATGTGTTAGAACAAGTAAGCTGGGCCAGAACCATTTAGAGCAGGGGTGCTCATACTTTTTCAGCATGCAAGCTACTCTCAAAGCAACCAAGACCAAAAGATCTATGTGCCCCCGCCGCCGTGTGCTCCCGCGCATTCCTGCCGCCGCACGCTCTTGCCACCTCACGTGCTCCTGCTACTGTTATCCGCCTGCGCAGCGCTGCTTCCGCCTGTGGGGCATTGCAGGAAGGAGAAAGCACGAGGTGGGCATCCAGAGAGAGTGCTCTGCCCTGCCTGTCTCGCCAGCAACGGAGGCTGCACAGCTGCTTCTGGACGAGAGAGAGGCAGGGCGCTCCCTCCAGAGGCCCCGCCTCATGCTTCCTTCTTCCTGCAATGCCCCGCAGGTGAAAGAAGCACCACGAGAGTGGAAGCCAGCAGCAGGAGCGCGCGTGCACACAGGATGTGCGCGCGCATGGCAGGAGCGCCCCATCCGGCTGGTGAGGCCCGAAGATCACCTGGAAGAGGGCCGAAGATCTACTAGTAGCTCCCGAGCTACCTAATGAGCACCCCTGATTTAGAGCTTTATAGGTCAACACCAGCACTTTGAATTGGGCTCGGAGGTGGACCGGCAGCCAGTGGAGCTGACACAACAGGGGGATGGTATGTTCCCTGTATGTCACCTCAGTTAGTAATCTGGCTGCCGACCGTTGTACTAGTTTGTGTTTCCGAACCGTCGTCAAAGGCAGCCCCACGTAGAGCGCTTGCAGTAATCTATATGGGATGTAACCAGAGCGTGGACTACCGTGGCCAAGTCAGACTTCCCAAGGTACGGGCGCAACTGGCGCACAAGTCTTAGTTGTGCAAAAGCTTCTCTGGTCACCACCGAAACCTGGGGTTCCAGGCTCAACGATGAATCCAGAATCACTCCCAAGCCGCGAACCTGCATCTTCAAGGGGAGTGTAACCCCATCCATTCAAGGGGAGTGTAATCCAGAAGCAAACCTAGTGTCTAATACCCCAATACGGGTAGCATTAATCCAGCTTCTCATGTCCCAGTTTGAGCAGGCAGGCACCTCCAAGAAGCATGCTCAGCTTCTCTTGCCTCGATATGAATAGCCTAGGTGAGCCTGGTTAATTAGCTGTACTCAGACCTTGCAACTAACTGTAAAACTACACAGGCTAGGACTTCCTTACACTTGAGTATATGGCCATTTACTCATGAGTATACCTGAGCAATCAAACACTCATTTATTTTCGTTATTTGGATTTTTACAAATCCCAACATTCCCAACTCACAGAAAGGGGTTAGGATGAATGGCCCTTGCAATCTTTCCCAACGCTATGAAGCTCTGTTTCCAAACTCGCCACCACATCGCTTCACGCAGTCCAGCGATCCTGAAAGCGGCCAGCTGTTCCTGCCCTTTTGGCATGGCGCTCACGTCCCACCTCTGGATGCAATGAAGCTGGGCAGCTTGTGGGAAGGCTGTCCTTTCTGCAATGACCTTGCGTCAAGGTGGAAGCAATTGTGGATAATTTGTCATGTGTCATGTAAGGGAGTCTCTGTGCAGCACAGAATTGAACACGAAGGCCTAGCTAATGAGTCTGAATGACTGGGCCACTGGGGACACTCATAGTGCTGCGGGGTTTCCGTCCGCACTGTGCGGATCAGATAGTTGTATCTAACCGGAGCTGGGTTCATTCATTTCGTTAGAGCAGCGTTTCCCAACCTTTTTTGAGCCGCAGCACACTTTTAACATTAAAAAAATCCAGGGGCACACCACCAACCAAAATGACACAAAATGACACAGTAAAGAATGGCTGGGGGATGGTGGCCTGCTGGGAGCAGCTGCTGGGAGTGCCGAAGCTGGGGGGGGGGAGCCAGGGCATGCCATGCCCCGCCCCTCCCCTGGAGCTTCAGCTCTCCCACAGCCCCCCCACTTCTCCAGCCTTGAGGGGCAGTGCCAAGCCAGCGGTGGCTGAGCCAGCACAATGCTGGCTTGGCACTGTCCCCTCAAGGCTGGAGAAGCTGTGGGAGAGCTGAAGCTGGGGGGAGGGGGCGGAGCCAGGCTGCGCCATGCCCCACGTCATGCCCCCAGCTTCAGCTCTCCCACAGCTTCTCCAGCCTTCAGGGGGGAGTGCGAGCGAGGGGCGGGAGTCATGGCCCCCGTCCCTGGCGCCGCTCTCTGCCATGACTCCCGCCCCTCGCTCGCTGAAGCTTCGTGGAGGAGAAGGAGCATGAGCGGTGGACGGGCTTCAGTGGGCGGGTCTCCTCCTCCGCACAGTTTCAGCGAGCGAGGGACGGGAGTCGTGGCGGATTGGAGGCTGGCTGGGGAAACGGCCAAAGGAGGCGGCGCCCCAGCCCCTTCTTTTTTTTCTTCGCCGCCGTCTGGCGCTTCCTCCCCCCCCCCCCCCAAGCAGCAGGAGTTCGGCAGGAGGAGGGGGGAAGGAAGGGGGGCAGAGAGCTTTTCTCGCGGTACAGCAGGAGGTCCTTCACGGCACACTACTGTGCCGCGTCACAGTGGTTGGGAAACACTGTCTTAGAGCATTCATTCCTTTCATTTATTCATATAATCACAGGTCTGCAAAGAGCCAGCCAGTCTAACCCCATCAAAGCCCTCCGAATAGTTAGCCATACCACCTACAGAAAACCTACACACACAGATAGATACTATAAAGAAACAAGGTTTATCTTACTTAAGGATTTAAAACTGCAATGAGCTGGAACGCTCTCCTGGCCAAAAATAACTTTTGAAAACCCACTGACCACCACCACAGTTATTAATAAGGTTAAGCCCTTTGGCACACTGGAGGTAAAACTGAAACGATTTCTTCTTCAAATAAGGTATGCTGCCACCATTGGACTCTTGATTGCTGCAGGAACTGATTAAAGTCCCTTTTTTTTTTACGGAGGCACACGTGAGGCAGTTGTTTGAACAAACAATCAATAAAGTTTATTTGAGAGAACTTTCAAAAATAGTTAACAAGCTTAATGGTTTCAAGATCTTAGCATGATCTTCACCCACCAAAGATTTATAAAGTTTATTGAAATCATGAGAGAGTTTATGAGGCTTTGAAAAGGGGGAAAGAAAGGTTTTGGGAATTCACTTTGGGAAGCCATGAGGCCCCTCGCCAGAGTTTTGAGTCCATGGAGCAGAGTAGTTCATGAGAATCCATAAAAGTGAGAGAAAGTCCATAAAAAAACCTTAGGAAAAAGTGGGGAGAAGTCCATAAGAGTTCATAATGCAAGAGAAATATCTTGGTGTGTTCATAAAAATGTGGGTTACAGTGGGCTGTGCCATGTGGGGCCAGGGAAGTGCCTTTGGTTCCCACATGGGGAAGAGACAGGGGATTATGGGATCACTCCTTGGTAAAACTATGAATCCCTTGGTTCTGAACTATCTTTAGACAGACCTGGGGGTGGGTCACCCCTGATATCCGTTTCCCTTGACATTAAGTCCAGTCATGTCTAATGGGGGGGGGGGGGGGCTCATCTCCGTTTCTAAGCCCCCCTAAATTTGTGTTCGGCTTCAAAACCTTTACCTTTACCTATCTATTATATAAAGGAGGTCCCGTCGTCGAACGACTGCCACAGACAGAGAAAACATCCAACGCAGAGACACCAAATTTGGCAACAGAAATAGGCCTCAGGCAAGGTAGGTTTTAAGCAAAGAAACTTTCCCCCCCAAAACCTAGAAGGCCCCCAAAACAATGATACAAAAAACTACATTTCCCAGCATCCTCTGTGGCCGCCAGCAAAACCCATTGGCCAACATCAGTTACCATAGTAACGGTGGCCAAAGCCAGCCAAGGCTAGATTAGAATGCTGAGTGAATTCAGTTTAGTCAGTTGGAGTTTGTGGGTTAAACTGCCAAAGCCAAGATCTAGGAGGGAGACAAATAGGGCACCAGGGGCACAGGCACAACTGACAAACACATACCCCCAGAATAACACAAAAGTTATACCTACACACAACACAATACGCACATAACACAACCTTGCGTCTACTGCTCAACCCATTTGTATGCCATTCCTTCCTTCCACACAGGCATAAGCTGACCCAAAAGACAAGCCATGCCTCCTAAAAAGAGCAGCATCGGACGACACACTCGCAACGCTACATACATCACACAAAAAAGGGCAGAACAAACGCCAGAACAGAAAGACACTGCACTACACTAGCTTTTGCCATCACCATAAACAAGGCTCAAGGACAAACACTACAAATCTGTGGCATAGACCTTGACACAGAATGCTTCTCCCACGGACAACTCTACGTAGCGTGCTCCAGAGTTGGGAAACCACAGAACCTCTACATCAACACAGCAGACGGAAAGACAAAATACATTGTATATCCACAAGCTCTGCAGAACGCCAGCAACACCACACACCGACAACTCCACAGGACTTCAACATCCCACCCACCAGAACAACCCACAACGACACAGCCATGACCCCACCAAGACCGTAAGTAACATCAATTCCAACCCTTACATACTCAGACTTTCTCGCATCTCCTAAATAGGGCACAGCAACGCGTGCCGGGTACAGCTAGTACATTATAATTCTGATGCAATGAAAAATTCAATCTTAACCACATTGTATCCTCTCCTCAATACGTCCCCTTCCTCTCCTCTTTTCCCATTCTGAGTTAATTCAATACAAATGTCTTTTAGGCTTTGCAGTTCTCAGTGACTAAAAAAAAGCTGAAGTGAGTGAAAAGGGGACATTTAAAAAGTAGCTGAAAAAGTGGAACAACAGAGGGTTAAAAGGATCTCTCCCTGCCAAATCAGGAAGTACTGAGAGTACGCAAAAACGTTTTGCAGAAAGTCCATTTTGTACAAACGTGTTGCATTTTGCCAATAAAAGCAATGTTTTATCACCAACTCTCTTCCGTCATTGAACGTTAGCAAGTTCCCAAATGGCAAAGCAATCAGTACGCTCCGAAACAAACTCTCATATTTTCCCCCAAAGGAAGAAAACATATGGATTCTTTTCATTCAGGCATGCAATTTACAATTTTGCTTATGCCTTCGGTTTGTGATTTCAGAAAATCTAAAGGGAGGAAATGCAATTGTTGTTGAATCAGTACTTGGATCTTTACTTTTTGGACTTCAAGCTCTCCAGGCCAACAAAGGGTGCGTCTACACCAGTGGTTCCCAACCTGTGCACCACGTCCCACTAGTGGGCTGCGAGACATAAGGTCTGTGACTCTAGGTTATTAAATATGGTTTTCTGTGGGCGAGCAGATGGCGACTACTGGATGGCATATGTTCTGTATAAGAAATTAGAGGTCATGAGGTCTATCCAATGCAATTTTCTGAATCAGCAGCCCCAAATGACCAACCAAATCTAAAGTTGACCAAAAACTGATTCGTAAGCCTTTTGGTACTAATGTTGGAGACTGGTTCCTGGTCAAAGTGGTCCCTGGTCAAAGTGGTCCCTGGTCAAAATGGTCCCTGATATAGTGGTTCCTGGTCAAAGTGGTCCCTGGTCAAAGTGGTCCCTGGTCAAAATGGTTCCTGATATAGTGGTTCCTGGTCAAAGTGGTCCCTGGTCAAAGTGGTCCCTGGTCAAAGTGGTCCCTGGTCAAAATGGTTCCTGATATAGTGGTTCCTGGTCAAAGTGGTCCCTGGTCAAAGTGGTCCCTGGTCAAAGTGGTCCCTGGTCTAAGAGGTCCCTGGTCAAAGAGGTCCCTGGTCAAAGTGGTCCCTGGTCAAAGTGGTCCCTGATCAAAGCAGTCCCTGGTCAAAGTGGTCCCTGGTCAAAATAGTCCCTGATCAAAGTGGTCCCTAGTCAAAGTGGTCCCTGGTCAAGTGGTCCCCGGTCAAGTAGTCCCTGGTCAAAGTGGTCCTTGGTCAAAGTGGTCCCTGGTCAAAGTAGTTCCTGGTCAAAGTGGTCCTTGGTCAAAATGGTCCCTGGTCAAAGTGGTCCCTGGTCAAAGTGGTTCCTCGACAAGGTGGTTCCTGATAAAATGGTTCTTGGTCAAAGTGGTCCCTGGCCAAGTGGGTCCCTGGTCAAAGTGGTCCCTGGTCAAAGTTGTTCCTGATAAAATGGTTCTTAGTCAAAGTGGTCCCTGGCCAAAGTGATCCCTGGTCAAAGTCGTCCTTGGCCAAAGTGGTCCCTGGTCAAAGTGGGTCCTGATAAAGTGGTCCCTGGTCAAATTGGTCCCTGATCAAAGTGATCCCTGGTCAAGTGGTTCCTGGTCAAAGTGGTTCCTGATAAAATGATTCCTGGTCAAAGTGGTTCCTGGTCAAAGTGGTTCCTGATAAAGTGGTCCCTGGTCAAAATTGTCCCTAGTCAAAGTGGTCCCTGGTCAAGTGGTTTCTGGTCAAAGTGGTTCCTGATAAAATGGTTCCTGGTCAAAGTGGTCCCTGGTCAAAGTGGTTCCTGATAAAATGGTTCCTGGTCAAAGTGGTCCCTGGCCAAAATGGTTCCTGATAAAGTGGTCCCTGATCAAAGCGGTCCCTAGTCAAAGTGGTCCCTGGTCAAAATGGTTCCTGATAAAGTGGTCCCTGGTCAAAATGGTCCCTAGTCAAAGTGGTCCTTGGTCAAAGTGGTCCCTGGTCAAAGTGGTCTCTGGTCAAAGCAAAAAAAAAGGTTGGGAACCACTGGTCTACACTGTAGAATTAAAGCAGTCTGGTAACACTTTAAAAGCCATGGCTCAATTGCTCACATTATCTACTTCAATAGATAGCTAGATTCAAATACCTGATAGGATATTAGAGGCTGATTTTCCTTTTTATTTATTTATTTATTTATTTATTATTTGCATTTGTATTCCGCCTCTTCCGAGGGCTCGTGGCGGGTTACAAGACATACATAGTGATCGGCAGGCAACACTCATGCCGACTCACGAACAAAATAAAACAATGCTATAACCATAAAAATAACAAAAATGATACTAAAAAACATCATTAAAACATTGTTAAAATTACACTAAGTGACAAAAAACGGTAACACAGAGTCATAAGTCGATTGAAAGCAAGAGGCATTATATGTCAACCGAAGGCCTGCTTGAAAAGGAAGGTCTTACAGGCCCTGCGGAAGGGGGCGAGCTCCCGTATGGCTCTAGCCTCCTCCGGCAGGGCATTCCAGGCCGTTGGAGCTGCTACTGAGAAGGAGCGCTGCCTAGTTGATGATAGGCGGCAGAGGCGGATCGGTGGAATCTCCAGCAGGTTTTGCTCTGCTGAGCGGAGTGATCTCAGGGGATCGTATGGGGCAAGGCGGTCCAAGAGGTAGGAAGTGACCAGGGACCTTTTTAGGAAGTATAGCTGAAGCATCTTTAGCAGAGGTCACTATAAACCCTGCACAGCAGATTCGTGCAAATAACTAATTTATTTATTAATTATTTACGACATTTTACAACATTATTTACGACAACTAAACAGTCACTAGGTGGTTGTTGCCAATTTTTTGAGTACCCCAACACTGAGTTAAAGAGTCTAGATGACCTTGGGAGTCCCTTTCACATTCTATGACTCCATTCCCTCTGTCGGTAACTAACTTATTCTACTGCCAGGAGCAGCAGATGGAGGTGCGTCAGGCCTGAATGCACTTCCAAAGGCAGTTCAGGTGTTGATGTGACCTTCGCTAATACGTTTAGCGCCTGCGATGATTTGTCTTATGGGTTTCGCTCAATGGGAAACAGAGCAAAGCAGGAGAGAGGATGGAAATCAATGGTCATCAAAGCCTCATCGAATGGGAAAAGGAGAAAGCACAAGACGGGAAGGAGGGGAAAATGGCCCTCGCAAAACTGTCAACATTGATCAACAAGATGGAGAATGAAAACAGGGAAAAGGATTGGGGTTTATTTCATCTTGTGCTTTCAAGAGCCCGCTTTTCTTTGTGTCTTAGTCATTGGAGGCTGGCCGGAACACCCCTAATTTGCACCCCTTGAGCCACTCATGAAACAAATGGACTGATCCCCCAATTTTGGCTCTATAGACAACAGAGCAATATGACTATGTAAAACAACTACTCTATTGATTCCATAGCCTTGAGCCATGATTGTTAAAGTGGTGTCAAACTGCATTCATTCAGCAGTGTAGATGCACTCTCAGAGAGTGATGGTTTCTACTTCATTGGAAGCCTTTGAACAGAGCTTGGACTGGCCTCTCTCAGGTGTGTTTTGGTCCTGTATACCAGTGTTTCCCAACCGCTGTTCTGCAGCACACTAGTGTGCCGTGAGAGAACACCTGGTGTGTCGTGGGAAAACCTCTCTCCCCCCCCTCTTTCTTCCCCCTCCTGCCAAACTCCTGCTGCTGCTGCTTGGGGGAGGAGGAAGGGCTGGGCAGCGGCGAAGAAGAAGGGGCCGGGGCACTGCCTCCTTCGGCCGTTTCCCCAGCCAGCCTCCAATCGAGGGAGGGCGGGGAACGGAAGTGGAAGTGAGGAGCGCAGTCCGAGGCAGGCCCACCGGCTTCTTCTTTCAAGCAGCAGGAAAGAAGGAAGGAAGGCAGGCAACCGCAGACCGAGCGAGTGCCTTCCCTTCTGGTGTGGAAGAGGGAGAGAGCCATTCAGGAAGGGAGCCACCTGGGTGTTCTGTGTGGGAAGTTTGGCCCAGTTCTATCATTGGTGGGGTTCGGAATGCTCTTTGATTGTAGGGGAACTATAAATCCCAGCAACTACAACTCCCAAATGACAAGGTCTATTTCCCCTGAACTCCATCTGCATTCATATTTGGGCATATTGAGTATTCATTTCAGGTGTGGTCCAGATCCATCATTATTTCAGCCCACAGTGCTCTCTGGGTGTAGATGAACTACAACTTCCAAACTCAAGGTCAATTCCCAAGCAAACCCTTTCAGTACTTTCTGTTGGTAATGAGAGTTCAATATGCCAAGTTTGGTTCAATTCCATTGTTGCAAGAGTTCAGGATGCTCTTTGATTGTGTGTTAACTATAAATCCCAGAAACTGTAACTTCCAAATGTCAAGGTCTAATTTTCCCAAATTCTATCTGTGTTCACATTTGGACATATTACGTATTCATGCCAAGTTTGGTCCTGATCCAACATTGTTTGAGTCCACAGTGCTCTCTGGATATAGGTGAAATACAACTCCAAAACTCAAGGTCAATGCCCACCAAACTCTTACAGTATTTTCTCTTGGTTATGGGAGTTCTGTGTGGGAAGTTTGTGTCTTTCTGCCATTCCTGCCACGATATCTATGTTGCGTTCATTGAAACAGGCCCAGGTTTCACACTGAGTGTATAAATACATTTAAAAACATATTAACTATATGTATGACTGTGTTAGAGTGTCATTTTGTGTCATTTTGGTTGGTGGTGTGCCCCAGGATTTTGTAAATGTAAAAAATGTGCCACGGCTCAAAAAAGGTTGGGAACCACTGCTGTATATTCCCGTCTGGACTAGATGACCCTTGGGATCCCTTCCTGTGAGTTTATGTTTGCATTTATGGCCCATTAACTATTGGATTTAGGCCTCCTCAGCTTCTCGCTATTAGACCTTCCTGGATTATCTTTGTGTCTCAATCAAATTTACAACTTCTGCAGCCAAGTTCCTGCATTTGGATGACTTTTTAAGAGTGTCGTTTTCCATTTAATCATTTTTTTATAGTTTCTGTTTAGCTTCATTGCTTCTCGTTTAGATAATTCTCATTTCCTTTTCCTACCGGGCATATAATAATACAGTTACACCAAGCCACCTTTTTAGAAGGGTTTAAATTTTTCCAAACCATTGAGCTACTTTTATCCTTGTAAAACTATAACACCCAGGATTTCACAGTGAAAGTGATGGCAACCTGTATTAATAAACATAACAACAAGAACAGCAACAACAACAAGCACCGGGACTGTTGTGCAGCTGGCTGGGTGTCAGCTGCATTAAAAAGATCACTACTGACCAAAACGTCATGAGTTTGAAGCCAGCCTGGTTCGGAGTGAGTGTTCGACCAATTTGTGTAGCTTGCTGTTGACCTTTGCAGCCCGAAAGACAGTTGCATCTGTCTCCGAACAAGAATTCCGAAATCCGAAATTCCGAATTTCAGAATTCTGAATTTCAGGTGTCATTTCCTAATTTTCTTGCTGATTGCTCATTGGCTGATGGCTAACAGCTGACTCTCCCTTCTGCTGATTTTTTTTGCCCATTTTTGACCAATTTGTGTAGCTTGCTGTCGACCTTTGCAGCCCGAAAGACAGTTGCATCTGTCTCCGAAGAAGAATTCCGAAATCTGAAATTCATTTCAATTTCAGAATTCTGAATTTCAGGTGTCATTTCTAATTTTCTTGCTGATTGCTCATTGGCTGATGGCTAACAGCTGACTCTCCCTTCTGCTGATTTTTTTGCCCATTTTTGACCAATTTGTGTAGCTTGCTGTCGACCTTTGCAGCCCGAAAGACAGTTGCATCTGTCTCCGAAGAAGAATTCCGAAATCTGAAATTACGAATTTCAGAATTCTGAATTTCAGGTGTCATTTCCTAATTTTCTTGCTGATTGCTCATTGGCTGATGGCTAACAGCTGACTCTCCCTTCTGCTGATTTTTTTTTTGGCCATTTTTGAAAGCGGACACCATTTCCAAAGACTTCGCTGATTTTTTGCCCATTTTTGACGGAAATACTTCGAATCAATTTTTGAAATTTATCGGAAATTTTTGGATGTCCATATAATCCGAAACAACAGCTACAATTAGATCCGAAACGAGTTTCGAAAAGTTTTTTTTCTTGAATCAACCAGCCCTAGTCACCACAGCTGTCAAGAAGGAATAGGATAAGTTGGACATAAACTTCTCTGTGTTAATTTGTTCTCTATAGGCAAAGTCTTGGAACCTAAGTGTACATCTACAATGTAGAACGAATGCCGTATGGCACCACTTTAACTGTCATTGCTCAATGTGATGGAAACCTAGGAGTTGTCATTTTAGCAGCGTTCTCTGCTGGTGCCTCACCAGGCTACAACTTCCAGGAATCCATGGCACTGAGCCTTGACATTTGAAGTGGTGTTAAACTGCAATAATCCCACAGTGTAGATGCAAACTCAAGCAGGTCTGAAAGGATGTGAGTGTATTTCCCAGGTTAGCCCAAGTGTAGGTATATTGGCCTCCCTTTCCGGCTGCTTTGGGGCTACTCACAAGAAGACTGAAATCATCCTGGTGGCTGTACAAATGTCTGTGGCAGCTGAGACAGTCCTTCCGGCAGTCGCTGCTGAGCGCATAGGCGAAGGCGAGAAACAACAAGGAGCTCCGCAGGAGGATCCACATGGTGCCGCTCTCAAAAGGCTATTATGGAGGAAAAGAGAAAGAAGAGAGGTGGATTATGCCAAGGCAGTATAGCTGGGGTGGGCAATTATTTTTTCCAAGGGGCCACACGAGAGCCAAAAAATATTATGGAGGGCCGCACCTAAAGGCTGAACTACAGTCTAATCTACATTATTTATTTATTTATTTCCTATATTTACTATATATTACACATCATTAATATTAACATATTAATATATCAAGAAATATTCATATATTATTAGTATTAATATCATAATTATTATATTATAGTATATATATATATATAGACATTATAATATATTGAAATTATAATATAATATAACATTATTATATTATATTATTATAATAAAATTATTATAAAATAATAATAAAAACCACTAAAATAAAATAAAATAAAATTCAAGAAGACAAGGTGCGAACCAAGATGAAGGCTGACATCCTGAAGAAAAGAAGGATCCCAAGATGGAATGGCCCAATGGCCCTAGCCCAGAGGATGGCAAAGCGGACCCAGCCGCTGCTGCAACAGAGGAGAGCAGAGCAGCAGGCGATCGGAGCCCCCAGCCGTTCCCAGCCCGCTCCGCCCCAGCCGTTCCCCAGCTGATCGCCCTGCTATGGAGTGCCTGCCATCCCTGGAGGCGATCTGGGCCTGCAGGAGGAGCAGTCGGCGATCTGAAGCGGCTGATCGCCCTGGCGACCCAGAAGACGATCAAGTCTTCCGGGTCGCCAAGGCGATCAGCCGCCGCAGGTCGCCGAGTGCTCCCGCTGCAGGCCCAGATCGCCTCCAGGGATGGCAGGCACTCCAAAGCCTCCGCTCCTCTGGCCTGTCTGCCAACACAGGCACCACAGAGCCCGTGATGGGATGACGGCAGTGGCACCCCTTCCTCTTGGCTCTGCCCCCGATGCCCTTTTCCCCGGGCCGGACAGAATTGGCTGCCAGGCCAGCATCCGGCCCGCGGGCCGTAGGTTGCCCACCCCTGTGGTATAGGCACTCCCCGTCTACCAAAAATGTCCAGAAATTGAAAGTAAACATGAAGCTCATTTTTTAAATACACACATCCTAAGATGCTGAGTTTGGTTGCCACATACATATGGGTCTGCGATGGATAGAGGTTTTAGGAAGGGAGAACTCCTTTGTGTGTCCCACTGAAGTGGCGGATTTATAGCCCTGAGACTATCCGCCACTGTCCTGGGTTATTTAGTATTTTTATTTGAAATATATGTACCCCGCCCTTCTCTACCCACATATACAACCCATGATGCCCCACATATACAACCAATAAAAACAACAGTTACATAATGAATAACACATTTATCAGATTAAAAACCATTTTAAAAAGTACAAATAGTCCGAGTTCTACAATCCCAACTTAATCCAAAGCCAGTCCACAATCCGTTTTCTTTAGTATTGTCATCATTTTATTTTCTGCCTGATCTATAAAGAGATCGATCACAGATTAGCAAAGGCATAGAGTGCATTTGGAAGGCTTCACAAAAGAGTCTGGAGTAACAAGCACCTGAGGCAAAGCACAAAAATCAGTGTGTATAGAGCTATTGTACTGTCTATTCTCCTATATGGATCTGAAACATGGGTCACCTACCGCCAACACCTACGACTCCTCGAACGCTTTCATCAGTGCTGTCTTCTCACAATCCTAAATGTACACTGGACCGACTATGTGACGAATGTTGCTGTCCTTGAGCAAGCAGGGATCACCAGCGTTGAGGCCATGCTATTGAGAACACAGCTGCGCTGGGCAGGGCACGTCTCTAGGATGGAGGACCACCACCTCCCAAAGATACTACTCTATGGTGAACTCGCCACAGGTCAGCGCAAGAGAGGCTCCCCCCCAAAAAAGGACTCCCTGAAACAACATCTCAGGCTCGGCCAGATTGATCACCAACAATGGGCCACCCTGGCTTCACATCGGAAGGCATGGAGACGCACTATCCACAATGCTGCGGCCTCTTTCGAGAAGTCACGCCGAACGAGTCCCAAATAGAAACGACAACGCAGAAACAACCGCAACTTAGAAACAACATCACCCAAGGAGACTTTCTGCTGTGCTTTCTGCAACCGGACTTGCCTATCTCGGATTGGCCTTTTTAGTCATCAGCGCGCTTGTAGAAAGCGTGGGATGAGTCCTTCCTGAATCTTTGTTTGCCAAGATTGTCTGCCTGCTACACAAATGTCTAACCAAATGCCTGTTCCCATAGCCACGTCTTAAACTTTTTCCTAAAGGAAAGGAGGGAAGAAGTTGACCTAATTTCACTGGGGAGTGAGTTCCACATGTGAGGGGCCACCACCAAGAAGGCCCTGTCCCTTGTCCCCACCAAACATATTTGCGACAAAGGTGGGATCGAGAGCAGGGCCTCCCTGGAAGATTGTAAATTTCGAGGTGGGACATAAGGGGAGATACGTTCAGACAAGTAAGCTGGGGCAGAACAGTATAGGGCAGGGGTGCTCGTTAGGTAGCTCGGGAGCTACTAGTAGATCTTCGGCCCTCTTCCAGGTGATCTTCGAGCCTCACCAGCCGGATGGGGCGCTCTTGCCATGAGTGCGCACACCCTGCGCGCACGCACGCTCCTGCTGCTGGCTTCCTCTCTCGCTGTGCTTCTTTCACCTGCGGGGCATTGCAGGAAGAAGGAAGCATGAGGCGGGGCCTCTGGAGGGAGCGCCCTGCCTCTCTCTCACCCAGAAGCAGCTGTGCAGCCTCCATTGCAGGCAAGACAGGCAGGGCGGAGCGCTCCTTCTGGATGCCCTGCCTCGTGCTTTCTCCTTCCTGCAATGCCCCGCAGGCGGAAGAAGCGATGCGCGGGGGGGGAAAACAGCAGCAGGAGCACGTGCGGTGGCAAGAGTGCGCAGCAGTGGGAGCGCGCGGGAGCGCACAGCAGCGGGGGCAGGTAGATTTTTGGACTTGGTTGCTTTAAGAGTAGTTCGCATGCTGAAAAAGTGTGAGCACCCCTGGTATAGGGCTTTAAAGGTCAAGACCTTGCACTTTGAATTGTGCACAGAATTGGGCAGACAACCAGTGGAGCTGACACAACAGGGGATGGTATGCTCCCTGAATGTTGCTCCAGTAAGTAACCTGGCTACTGCCTGTTGGACTAGTTGAAGTTTCTGAACAGTCTTCAAAGGCAGCCCCACATAGAGTGCGTTGCAGCAATCTATTCGGGATGTAAGAATTGCATGGACCACTGTGGCCAAATCAGACTCGTCCTGGCCACTTACCCAAAAACAGTCTCAGACAGTTCAAAGAGAAAGAAACTTCTTTATTCACAGCTGTGAAGGCATATGGTATCAGCTCAGCTCAAAATGGAACACCGCCGCAGACAAAACATATCCCTTAGGTCAGTCTTTCTCAACCAGTGTGCTGTGGCACACTAGTGTGCCGTGATGGACCTCCTGCTGTGCCGCGAGAAAAGCTCTCTGCCCCCTTCCTCCCCCCCCCTCCTGCTGAACCCCTGCTGCTTGGGGGAGGAGGAAGGGCCGGGCAGTGGCGAAGAAAAAGAAGGGACCGGGGTGCTGCCTCCTTCGGCCGTTTCCCCAGCCAGCCTCCAATCCGCCATGACTCCCACCATGACTCTCGCCCCTCGCTCGCTGAAGCCGCGTGGAGGAGGAGCCCCACCCACTGAAGCCCGTCCACCGCTCATGCTCCTCCTCTGTAGGAGAGCTGAAGCTGGGGGGAGGGGGCGGGGCATGGCACGGCCTGTAGGAGAGCTGAAGCTGGGGGAGGGGGCGGGGCATGGCACGGCCTGGCTCTGCCCCCTCCCCTGGCTTCGGCACTCCCAGCAGCTGCTCCAGCCTTGAGGGGATAGTGCCAAGCCAGCATTGTGCTGGCTCTGGCACCGCTGGCTTGGCACTGCCTCCTCAAGGCTGGAGCAGCTGCTGGGAGAGGTGAACCGGGGGTAGAGGGCGGGGCATGGTGCAGCCTGGCTCCACCCCCTCCCCGGCTTCGGCACTCCCAGCAGCTGCTCCCAGCAGGCCACCATCCCCCAGCCGTTCTTTACTGTGTTAGAGTGTCATTTTTGTGTCATTTTGGTTGGTGGTGTGCCCCCGGATTTTTTTAATGTTAAAAGTGTGCCGCGGCTCAAAAAAGGTTGGGAAACACTGCCTTAGGTCACAGTTCTAGCCTAGGTCAAGTTTCCAATATTTGGTCACATTATAAAATCATCTACTTTCATTGGCTTAAGCTCACCTCTGCATTCTATCAAATTAGGCACTACAAAAAGATAAACAAGAAGACACAATATGCATTACTCCTTCCCGAATGGGAGGGGGTACTCCTGCTTTTTCTAACTTTGGTTCCTTTACCACCACTGAGACCAATGATTTGGTCACAGCAGTAGGGTTTTCTCAGCTGTGACGGTGCAATCATGGAGTGCCCTCCCATTAGAGACTTCACCCGACTTTGGAAGCCTATAGAATCCTAGAGTTGAGGGACTCCAGTCCAACCCCATCCTCACAAGCAGGAAGATACAATCCAAGTCTTCCTGGCAGATGACCATTCAGCCTCTGTTTCAAACCCCTCAGAGAAGGAGACTACACCGGACTCCTAGGCAGTCTATCTTCCATTGTTGTTGAATGGGACTCCCAAAGGCCATCCAGTCTAACCCCCTTCTACTAGACAGAACATTCAATCCAAGCTCTCCCAACAGTTGCTTTAAACCCTTCACAGAAGGAGATGTGAAGCAGGGTATGGGTAATATCATTATAACCTCATTCCAAATATTTAACCAGGACTCTCACATCCATTCTTAATATTCTCTCCTAAACATCAACAGCTCCTTAAGCCAGTGTTTTTCAACCTTTTTTGAGCCACGGCACATTTTTTACATTTACAAAATCCTGGGGCACACCACCAACCAAAATGACACAAAATGGCACTCTAACACAGTAATACATATAGTTAATATGTTTTAAAATGTATTTATACACTCACTTAGTGTGAAACCTGGGCCTATTTCGATGAACACAAAATAGATATCCTGGCAGGAATGGTAGAAATATACAAAGGAGTAGCTGCTATTACCACACAGCAAACCAAATTAGGGACCAAGAAAGAAGCAATAAAGGACAATATTCAATATTCAATTATTCATTAATCACTCTATGAATGCACACATACATATATATACTCACGAATACACATCAAACATGAACAAATTTCATCCGTCTAATGATTAGTGATAGGTAAAGAAAGTCAAATCAAAGTTCATCACAGTTGAGGGGTATCATCCCCATAGAGAAGTCAGATTAGAACGAGGAGCCAATCAGTTCATGGTAGGGGCCGGGTTGACGGAAGTCACCGGGTTCCCGCTCCGTTTCGCGCCTTCAGGCGCTTTGTCAAAACCCAAAATGTACGGTAAGGCGTATAGGGCATCCACACATCTAAAATAATGAGAAGGTCCAGGTAATAGCAAGCAGTCCAATCCAAAGACAATATTATACAATTTACAGCTATAATGCGCAATGATACATACCGGTCAAGGCACATGCAATCAGGCACGGGCCAAACTCAAGGGAGTAAGGCGTAGTGCAAACAAAGTATAGCGTATTTAACATAATGAGTAATTAGATAATATAAAACACCAGGTCAAGGTAGCATTCAGAACAATGGGTCATTAATTAATACCTTGACCTGGTGTTTTATATTATCTAATTACTTCTCATTATTTTAGATGTGTGGATGCCCTATATGCCTTACCGTACATTTTGGGTTTTGACAAAGCGCCTGAAGGCGCGAAACGGAGCGGGAACCCAGTGACTTCCGTCAACCCGGCCCCTACCATGAACTGATTGGCTCCTCGTTCTAATCTGACTTCTCTATGGGGATGATACCCCTCAACTGTGATGAACTTTGATTTGACTTTCTTTACCTATCACTAATCATTAGACTGATGAAATTTGTTCATGTTTGACGTGTATTCGTGAGTATATATATGTATGTGTGCATTCATAGAGTGATTAATGAATAATTGAATATTGAATATTGTCCTTTATTGCTTCTTTCTTGGTCCCTAATTAGGAATGGTAGAAAGACACACACAAAGCTCTTGCTCAACAGCTGTCAGTCTCTCTCTGTTTTTAGTTTTTATCGCAGTCAAGCTTGCGAAGATCATCTCACATACTGTAGATATGTGGTTGAAAACGGGAGCAATGTCAAAATAGCTTTGTTGGCCAGAATTTAGAACTCCCTGGCAACAGATAACCAAAAACTGTCCAAAGGAAGATCAGCAAATTTTAGCTTTAAACTACGATCTTGTTTCAGTTCAATGAGTTTCTCTTGCTCCTTTAAAGTCCCTTCTCAAAAACTTCTCCATCACTGTCACTCGCTTGTCTTGCTGTGATCCCAAATTGCCACTGTCACTTGACGCGCAGCTGCAGCACTAACTCTAACTTTGTTTACTTAGCCGCGTCTGAGCGAATCCAAGATGGCGTGACCATAGCACTCTCGTGTCACTTCTTAGGTGACGTGAGAGTGCTATGGTTCCATTTCTTAAAGGGACAGATGTGCCTTATAGTTTATATATGAATGAAGTTCGAAAATAATTTCCCACGGCACACCTGATGATCTCTCACGGCACAATGGTTGAAAATCACTGCCTTAAGCCAGTGTTTCTCAACAAGTGTGCCATGGCACACTAGTGTGCCGTGAGCGATCATCGGGTGTGCCGCGAGAAAAGCTCTCTGCCCCCCTTCCTTCCCCCCTCCTCCTGCCAAACTCCTGCTTCTTGGGAGAGAAGGAGGAAGGGCCGGGCGCCGCCTCCTTCGGCCGTTTCCCCAACCAGCCTCCAATCCGCCATGACTCCCGCCCCTTGCTTGTTGAAGCCGCGCGGAGGAGGAGCCCCGCCTACTGAAGCCCATCCACTGCTCATGCTCCGCCTCTGTGAGAGAGCTGAAGCCAGGGGGCGGGGGGAATGACGCAGCCTGGCTCTGCCCCCTCCCCCCGGCTTCAGCACTCCCACAGCTTTGCCAGCCTTGAGGGGGCAGTGCCAAACCAGCGGTGGCAGAGCCAACACAATGCTGGCTTGGCACTGCCCCCTCAAGGCTGGCGAAGCTGTGGGAGAACTGAAGCCGGGGCGGGGCGGGGCATGGCGTGGCCTGGCTCCTCCCCCGGCTTTGGCACTCCCAGCAGCTGCTCCCAGCAGGTCACCATCCCCAGCCATTCTTTACTGTGTTACAGTGTCATTTTGTGTCATTTTGGTTGGTGGTGTGCCCCCGGATTTTTTTAATGTTAAAAGTGTGCCGCGGCTCAAAAAAGGTTGGGAAACACTGCCTTAAGCTATTCTTCAAAAGGCTTCCAGGCCTCTGACCATTTTGCCCACCTTCCGTTGGACATATTCCAGTTTGAAAATAAATTGAAGGGGTTTGATTGTTGGGTTCAAAGCCCTGCTCTGTCATGGAAAGCCAGTGGGTGATCTTGGGCAAGTCACACTCTCTCAGCTCCAAAGGAAGGTATTGGCATAACCGCTCCGAATCAATCTGGCTAAGAAGACCTCAGTAGGCATGGAAATGGAATGCGGTTTCACCCCGAAAGTGATTCCTTGCAGAGATTTGGCTCATTCATCCAAATGGAAGCAGCATTCAAGAAAGCAACGGGAGAGTAAAGATCCTCAAATGCAAAGATATCCCACTGTATAATACCAAAGTCAGGCTCACGCATGAAATAGTATTTGAAATTTTTCTGTATGGTTGTCAAAGCCGGACAATGAAGAAAGCTGCTAGGATGAGAATCAACATGTTTGAAATATGATGCTGGGGGAGAGTTCTGCAGAGACCGGATTGTCAAAATAACAAATGAATCTGTCTCAGGGTAAATCAAGGCTGAACTCTCCATGGGAGCCACAATGACTGAACTGTTGCTATTGGGCTTCTGGCACATCATGACTCATTGGTAAAGTCATTCATGTACAGTTAACCGGAAGACAAAAGGAAGAGAGGGAGACAGGCTTGGTTCCATGAATGGAGCTGCGGCTCTGCGTTTCCAAGATCTGTGCAGGACGGAAGGTGACGGAGGCTGGATCTACACTGACATTCAGTGCAGTTACAGAATGCAGATTATCTGCATTGAAGTGGATTACATCAGTCTATACCAGGCACATGCAAACTTCAGCCCTACAGGTGTTTTGGACTACAGCTCCCACAATTCCTAGCAGCCTACCGGTTGATAGGAATTGTGGGAATTGAAGTCCAAAACACCTGGAGGAGTGAAGTTTGCCCATGCCTGGTATACACTAGGCCTGGTTGATTTAAAAAAGGGTTCAAAACTTGTTCCGGATGTAGGGGACGCTGGCGCTTCAAATTTGAATGCCTTCCAAAAAAATTTGAAAAATTTCAAAATTGTTTCAGATTAATTCCAAAATTTCCGAATGGCTTCGTTAATGGCGGACACGCATGTTTAACCCTGTTTGGACGCGGATGCCTTCCCTCCATGTGAGAACTGTTCTCAGACGGAGGGAAGAAATCCGATAAATCCGCATCCAAACTGGGTTAAACTGGTTAAACCAGGGGTGGGCAATTACCGGCCCTCCAGGTGTTTTGAACTTCAACTCCCAGAAATCCTAAGAGCTGGTAAACTGGTTAGGATTTCTGGGAGTTGAAGTCCAAAACACTTGGAGGGCCGGTAATTGCCCACCCATGGGTTAAACCCTCCTCCTCCTTCCCCCCACCCCTTTCCCCCTCCCTTCCTTCTCCCGCCAAGCTGCAACCCTGAGAGATGGGGGGCAGGCATGTAGCCAGGGGAGGCTAAGGGGGCTTCAACCCCCCTGAAATTCTCAGGGTGGCCTGCGAAAAGGCCTTACTGGTACATTATTTAAACTGTTATGTTTATTCATATCATGATCTGATCACCAAGCTCATTATATCCCCCATTAATGGGGTTATTGGGATAACAATACAAAAGGTTTGCTAGGGTAGACCCTCTTCCACCCAGTCTCAGCCCCCCCCCCCCCCGAACCAAACTCAGCCCCCCCCCCTGAATCAAAATCCTGGCTACGGCCCTGACCCTAATCATTTCCAACTCACTTACAGATTCTGCAGGGAAAAGCTTCAAAATGTAGAAACACACTGAGAAAAAGAATATCACTCTGAATGACCAGATACTACACACCGGGGTAGCAAAATATCAATATACTGTAATATATAACAGAGAATAAAAAAACATCCCAATTCCTAACATAGGGCAAAGTGTCAATCATCAGTAGTGATACATATTAGTAAGGGATTACAGTCTATAATATATACAGTCATAAATCACATATAGTACCTTCCAGGTGGGAAGCAACAATACAATGTAGAAAATCACAGATGGCAATCACATATAATTCACATATCTGAACAGAGGGCAATCACATATCAATCACATGTGAGATACAATAGCAAGCATATCAAACCACCAGACCTCGGCATAGGCTGGAGAAATAAACTATACTAATACACTGCATATAATCAGTAAAGCAAAATACATCAAAATGAGTGTGAGAGCCAATGCTCGAAAATCCAGATGGATAATGACCAGTAGAGGAGGCTACACGATACCTATGTATGTCACTCTGGAATCCGCTAGCTCTAGGAAGCTCATGGGAGCTGTGGCGTCACTAGGGAGCGCCCTGTAAGCCAATCTCCCAAGTATTGCGCTAGGCAGTAAAGAGAGTCGCACCTGGCTGGCGAGGCTCAGGTTGCTAATGAATGTCAAATGAAACTAGGTATAGGGGAGAAGCCCCAAATC
Organism: Anolis apletophallus; assembly: GCA_030556195.1. Taxonomy (NCBI): domain Eukaryota; kingdom Metazoa; phylum Chordata; class Lepidosauria; order Squamata; family Anolidae; genus Anolis; species Anolis apletophallus. The sequence goes on along the minus strand of JARBWK010000003.1, from coordinate 7,100,590 downwards.
AATGTAGAATAGCACAATGGTATTATGGTCTCTAGTAAATTCGTAGATTTGTAGAGTAGTGACGTCACCGGAGCGCGCCTGTGGGTGAGTCGCCCAAGTATCGCGTCAGTCATTGGGAAGCATAGCTCATGAATGACGTGGCCCAGGTCAGCCAAAATCAAAATAAAGTTCAATAAAGGGCAAAAGCCTAAATAATATACAGTAGTACACAAACCAGGCCAGATAAATCATGTATATGAATCATCCAAATAAGGTGAACCTCCGTGGTCGTTGTGGATCCGGCGGTGTAGATGGAGCCCACTCGGAAGGAGGGCGGCTGAAGGGGGGAAGAAAGCAAGCCGCAAGAAGCGCCAAAGTGCCGTAGCACTATGCAGGCATGTAAACAACTGGCTGTATAGCCTAGTATGGCAAGCAAAGATGCACAGAGCTGAATTACAGCGGCAGGCTTGTTTCTATGGCCCCAAACCCTGATGTAGATGGAGGGGGTGTCTGGAAGAGACGAAGCAAAAACGCCTACGGGGATTTACCGCTGCGCTGCACCCGTTTCGGACCTCAATGGGTCCATCTTCAGGGCGAAAGTGGACACAGCTTAAACATACCCAGCTGCCCCAGCCACTCCTCAAAGGTTTTCATAGTTTCCTGACTATTGACCATAATACATCTCATTCATGAATTGCTTTACCCAGAACTGGATGTAGCATTCCAAATGAAGCCTGACCAAAGCAGGCTTCCTTCGACCTTAACACTATACTTCTCTTGAACAGCAGCATTGTCCAGTCCATATTCTATTAGCTGCTTGGCAAGAAGAATACCACGTGGGACCTTGCAAAGGTCTCTGAACATCGAGAAAACCAAAGTGCTCTTCCAGCAGTCACCAGCCAATCCCTCTCCAATGCCAGAAATACAGCTTAATGGTGTAACATTAGAAAATGTTGATCATCTCCGCTACCTTGGCAGCCCCCTCTCCACAAAAGTCAGCATTGATACTGAAATACAACACCGCTTGAGCTCTGCAAATTCAGCATTTTTCCAAATGAAGCAGAGAGGGTTTGAGGATTGGGACATCCATAGGAAGACCAAGGTGCTTGTTTATAAAGCTACTAGCTGTACCCGGCACGCGTTGCTGTGCCCTATTTAGGAGATGCGAGAAAGTCTGAGTATGTAAGGGTTGGAAATGATGTTACTTACGGTCTTGGTGGGGTCATGTAGGCATGAATTGCGCACTTTCTATGTGTGCTCCAAATGATGTCATCTGGAAGCATGAGTTGTATTGTCTTATATAGCGGAGGAAGTGTTTTGATTCTGGAGTGTCTCCACTCAGCAAAGTCTGTAGTGGTTGTGGAGGAGTGGCAAGTGGTGGTAGAGAGACTACCGGCTAGGCAGCACATTCCCGGTGTTTCTGCTGTGTATTTCAGGGCTTTGCAGTGTGTGCAGATGTGCGTTAGGGTGCCAGTGTCGGCCTCTGGCGCCATGCTGTAGTCTTCTGCATGAACCTGGGGCAGGAGCCCTGGTACTGGTTGTGGGGGGTCGGGAGCAGGTGAGGGTTTTGCCCTCCCTTCTGCTCGAGATCCCCGTGTACAACTAGTGGGCCACTGTGTGACACAGAATGCTGGACTAGATGGGCTGAGGCCCGATTCAGCATGGCTCTTCTTATGTTCTTATGTTCTTATGTTGTATCTGAAGGCTAGGCGGTGGAATTGGTTGTGGTGTGTTTGAAGTTTGTTTTCTGTGTTGCGACGTCGTGTTTCTGCGCTCCTTGCGCGCTGCTGTTGTGTTGCATTTCTGCGTCTTTGTTGTTCCTGGCTGCGCGCTTCTTCTTGTCGTGCAGTTCTTTGCATTTGGTTCTCAGCTGTGCGTCGTGCAGTGACCTGTTGTCTGTGTCTCTGCTGCGCAGTGTGTTTCTGTTCTGGCGTTTGTTCTGCCCTTTTTTGTTTTGTTTGTTTGATGTATGTAGCATTGTGAGTGTGTCGTCCAATGCTGTTATTTTTAGAAGGCATGGCTTGTCTTTTGGGTCAGTTTCTGTCTGTGTGGAAGGAAGGAATGGTTTTTGTTTGTGGTGGTGGTAGGTGTTGTGTGTACGTGGTCCCGTAAGGTTGGTGGGATGGGTTGTGATTGGAAGTTGTGTTGTGTTGTGTGGGTAGGAATTGCTGGAGAATTGCTCCCTCATAGAGTTTGGTTTTGACAGTTTAACCCTCAAACACCAACTGACAACTGAAATCTCTCAGCATTCTATCCTAGCCTTGGATGGCTCCTGCCAGCGTTGCTATGGTTACTCTTCCTCTCTGCATTTTGTGTGGGCCGATGTCGGCCAATGGCATTTGCTGGCAGCCACGGAGGATGGTGGGAAATGTAGTTTTTTTTCGTTGTTTTGGGGGCCTTTTTAGGTTTTGGGGGGGAAAGTTTCTTTGCTACAAACGTACCTTGCTTGAGGCCTATTTCTGTTGGCAAGTTTGGTGTTTCTGCGTTGTAAGGTTTCTCTGTTTGAGGTAGTCTTCACATGACAACTGTTCCTTTATATATATAGATTGGCCTCCCAATAGCTACTGACAACGATGTGACAGAAAGTGATTTCAACATGACGCTGAGACTGTAATTGTATGTTTTAATGGCTAATTGTTTTGTTATATGGTCATTTTTTGGTTTGTTACTCATGTTTTTGATTGAAGGGCAGAGACTGCCTTGTGTAAACCATCCCGAGTCGCCTTCAGGCTGAGAGGGGCGGTATAGAAATATGACAAATAAATAAATAAAATTAATAAACTACAAAATCTTTGTTTTTTGCAGGACATCCTGCTATAGTATATTTTGCGCTAGTTTTTCAACAAATATCTTATCATTGAGCCTCAACCAATTCAACACAGTTTTTGGCAGCCATAAAAACAAAGTTTCTGGAGTCAACAACTACTTTCGAAGTAAGTTCCACACAACTAATACGGAAATAACAATTTCAAACCAGGAACAGAACATTTTTCAAATTTTGTTACGTAGTGTTATTGACCTCAGGACATAGTTTGTCTTTGTTGTGGCATTGGCATATTTTAAAGACTGCAATCAGGACTTTGTTCTAATACACGGGAAGAAATGGGCGACGTGGCTCTGAGTTAATGGAATCTCAGGGAATTGTACCAAGCAGCCTGTCGCAGCAGGGAGCGTCTTATGGCAAGCTTTTCCCCTCTGTGCCTTTTCAGTAAAAATTCCTGATTTGTATTTCATTTCACGCCACGATGAGCGATGGCTCCCAACCAGCTCCCTCCCCATCTGACAGATGGATAGCAGAGGATGAGACGGCCGTTCCTGGCCAGAGGGAAGTTGGTCTTATGACGCACATGCTCCTTGCCTACCTCACCGCCCCAGGGATTGTAGCCGGCACTGTGTAAAAGCTGATACACTCCAGAAAGCATGGCTGCTCCTTCCTTACCCCCAAGGACGATTTCTAAACAAGCTATACAGGTGCATCTATACCAGTGTTTCTCAACCTTCCTAATGCCGAGACACCTTAATGCAGTTCCTCATGTTGCCGTGACCCCCAACCAAAAAATTATTTTCATTGCTACTTCATAACTGTAGTTTTGCTTCTGTTATGAATCACAATGTAAACATCTGATTTGCAGGATGTATTTTTCATTCACTGAACCAAATTTGACACAAATACCCAATATTTATTTATTTATTTATTTGCAGTATTTATATTCCGCCCTTCTCACATCGCAGGGGACTCAGGGCAGATTACAATGTACATATCCATGGCAAACATAGACACGCAACATATATAGACAGACACTCAGAGGCTATTTAACATTCTGGCTTCTGGCCACCAGGGGAGCTGTCACTTCCTCATTCTTTGCATACTTCCTGGAGATGTTTATGGCCTCGTAAATCAGTTAAATTAGCCTCCCCACAAAGTGGTACCTAATTTTCCTACTTGACAGATGCAACTGTCTTTCGGGCTGCAAAGGTCGACAACAAGCTACACAATTTTGGTCGAGAGCTCACCCCGGCCCAGGCAGGCCTCGAACTCATGACCTTCTGGTCAGTAGAGATCTTATGCAGCTGACTCCCAGCCAGCTGCGCAACATTCTCGATTAAAGAGATAGTGACTTGGACTCCTCGCTGACCATGGAGGCTCAGGTCTCCGTGGTCAGCAGGACGTCATTCTATCACCTCCGACTGGCTAGGCGACTGGCACCCTACCTGTCCAGGAACGACCTGGCCACGGTAATCCAAGCGACGGTCATCTCGAGATTAGACTACTGTAATGACCTCTACGTTGGCCTTCCCTTGTCGACAATCCGGAAACTCAAGCTAGTGCAGAATGCCGCTGCTCGCCTGCTGGCAGGATCGCCAGTGAGGGAGCACATTACACCTACCCTCCGGCAACTGCACTGGCTTCCCATCGAGTACCGAATTGCCTTCAAGGTGCTGGTTCTGACCTTTAAGGCCTTGCACGGCCTAGGGCCTGCGTACCTGAGGGACCGCCTTACCCCGTATTCTCCCTCGAGATCACTGCGCTCAGATGAACAGAATCTGTTGCTAGTACCATCAGTCCGCTCCTGCCACCCATCGACGACCAGACAAAGGACCTTTTCCGTAGCGGCACCAGTGCTTTGGAATGCCCTCCCGGACAGTACTCGAGCTATCTCGGAACTGGCCCCCTTTCGGAGGGCTTGCAAGACGGCCCTTTTTGGCTTAGCTTTTAACTAGGCACACCGGACCGAGAACCATGCCGTATGTCCTCTCATCCCTGTATGATGATGTAAATGTGTTTTAATGTGTTTTTATGTTTTTATGTTTTATTGTAGGGCCGCATGTCGACATGTCGTGACATGCTGCCCGTATATCTCACTGTTATCCGCCCCGAGCCTGCTGGGAGGAGCGGAATACAAAAATGAACAATAAATAAATAAATAAATATGTTACAAAAGGAATTTTAATAACATGATATATCTAGCTGATATAGAATGCCTACAATACATGGATGGATTAAATGATATAAATTGATTAGTATGTGTAAAGGGATTCCAGGTGCTGGTGAGCAGTATGTGGATTTAAATACAAAACATTGTGTAGCTGGAAAGAGTAATAGAGAACTATAAATAACTATATGCATTTAAATATGCATTTAAGATCAGAAGTCATCTTTTCCATTTACTTTTTTCTTTCAGCTATTACGTTTTCTTCCTTTTACTGTACTTCTTTTGTTTTTTCATTTCCACACGTTTAATATTTTTATTGTATTTTCAAAACCTATAATATAATATTTTAAAAAAGCAATAGACCATCTCCAGCAATGTTAATGGCTTTAAGGAGAGCAGTTTGAAATTGCTAAAAACTACTAAATATACAGAAGCAGTTAATACTAGAAAATAAAACTGAGGGGGGATTAAAATGTCCAGGAAAATAAAACCTAATACATGTCCCATAAAATAAAGGAGGTTTTCCCCCCTCCAATTTCAGAAAATGAATAGATTTGATACACAGGTGAGCAGGAGAAGGAAGTTCCATCATGAAAATACATTTTCTCTGGTACCCGCCTATGAGGGCCGGACAGATAGCACAGTGGTAACAACAACTGTGCTTGCAATCAGAAGGTTCGATTCCTGGGCTGGTCTGGATACCCAGCTGTGAGCCCTGTCCACTGTTCACCCAACAGTTCGAAAACAGCCCAGCTGTGAATAAATAAAACTGGGAACCACCAAGCGGGGAAGGATTTTTACAAAGAAAATGACTTTACAACGCCTGAATAAAGAAAGATCGGCTGTCGGAAGGTGGAATGCGGAAAACAGAGGCTCTCCGTCATGAGGATGAAGCAACAGCACCCCCTTGTGACGTATGATGCAATCGCACCCTGTGACGCAGACAAAAGGAAAAAAATGCTTCTAAATTGTACATGTTGTATGTTGTATGTTGTATGTAATTGTATGTAAAACCGGCAGGGATTGTCTGCCGTATGTGTGATGTAATCCTCTCCGAGTCCCCTTTGGGGTGAGAAGAGCGGAATATAAATAAAGTGTATCATTATTATTATTATGTCAAAGAATCAGGGTAGAAAGGGATCCCCAAAAGGCATCTAGTAGGCTTGGTTAATCCCCCCCCCCAAAAAAATGGTTCAAAACTTGTTCTGGATGTAGAGGGCGCTCGTGCTTCGAATCTAAATGACTTCTGAAATTTTCTGAAAAAATTACGGAAATTTTACGAATTTTTCAGAAATCTCGGAATGGCTTCGTTAATGGCAGACACGCATGCGCAGTAAAAAGAGACAGCACTGGTTAAACACCCAGTTTAGACATGGCTGTGCTTCTCTCCGCGTCTCAGCCTAGGTCTAACACGGAGGGAAGCACATCCGCATCCAAAGGATTCCTTTCCGAAAATGGCAGCGGTGGCTTTGAAATGGCAAATTCACTTCCGGGTTGCTTCAAAAGTGAATTTAACCCGAATTCATTCTGATTTTACGAGCATTCTGACAAACCTAACCAGGCCTAGCATCTAGTCCAACCCCTTGCCAGGGAAACATCCTATAGTTAAAGGTCCCTTCCACACAGCTGAATAAAATCCTACAATATCTACTTTGACCTGGAATATATAGCAGTGTGGACTCGGATAACTCAGTTCAAAGTAGATATTGTGGATTATCTGCCTTGATATTCTGGGGGGCTGTCCAGACAATACCACAGCAAACAGGAAAGTGGCCAGACGCCATTCCCTGAAAATGTGGAAACAATTGCTACAAAAGGCAAAAATGTGAGATTTCCAGGTGTGGGAATATCACAGTTTTGAGCCAAATGTCTACATCTTTGCATGTCTGTATTTATTTATTTATTTATTATTCGCACTTATCTGCCGCCACTCCCAGTGGCTCGGAGCGGCTCACACACAACCATAAAAGACAATCAAACACAGCTAAAATAGGTAAAACCACAATTAAAACGGTGAATTAAAAATCTCACAGTGAGCGACATATTAGAACGTTGCGGTAGCACAAAGAGTACAAGATGGCGTTATAACAGAGGGGGGCTGCAGCTAGTCAGACTCCGAAAGCCTGTTGAAACAGCAAAGTCTTACAGGCTTTCCGAAACGAAAGGAGGCTCTGGGTGGCGCGAATGTCGGCAGGCAACGCGTTCCAGAGCACTGGAGCAATGATCAAAACAGCCTGTTGACGGGTTGCAGTCAGGCGATACATCTTGGGACTAGGAATGACCAGGAGGTTCTGCTTCTCGGAGCGAAGAGATCTAGTGGGATGCTATGGGATGAGGCGGTCCCGTAAATACACTGGCCCCAGACCGTTTAAGGCCTTAAAAGTCAAAACTAACACTTTGCAGGTAATCTGGCATTCTATAGGTAGCCAGTGCAGTTTGCGCAGAATCGGCAACTCACCGAGGCCCCAGCCAGGAGTCGGGCTGCAGCGTTCTGCAGAAGCTTAAGTCTCCGGATCACCGACAAAGGAAGGCCAATATATAGAGTGTTACACTAGCCTTGCCTCGAGATGACCGTAGCTTGGACCACTGTGGCCAGGTCACGCCGGGACAGATAGGGGGCCAGCTTCCTCAACTGGCGAAGATGGAAAAACACCACTCTGCTGATGGTGGAGATGTGAGTCTCCATCGACAGCAGAGGGTCCAAAGTCACCCCAAGGCTTTTAACGGAGGACGACGGATATAGTGTCACGCCGTCCAGGGTTGGAAGCTGTACATCCCCACCGCCCGGGTGACCAAGCCACAGGATCGCCGTCTTTGCCGGATTCACCTTCAACCTGCTGGCTCGCAGCCATCCAGTGACGGCCTCAGGGCAGCGATGGAAATTATCAGGTATGATTCAGGCCGGCCCTCCATCCTCAGAATGAGCTGAGTGTCATCAGCGTACTGGTGACACCCAAGCCCAAAGCTATGTACCAGCTGGGCAAGTGGTTGCATATACAGTAGATGTTAAATATATGTCCTTTCAATTGGAAATAATGTGATTTTTTAAATCTGGGTTTGTTCCTGGGTTTTAGATGTTTGTTAGGGTTGGATAGGTTCATTCGGAAGAGCCTGAAACTCATAAAAAAACTTGGACCAACTGTTGACTTTCGAAGCAGTTTTGAACCATGCAATAAGGTGGGAGGGGCAAATCCAAATTTGAACCACTAATCCTTTTTTTCCCCTGGAAATATTCCATAATGTTCGAATGTCTCCCAATGTTATTTTAATTTTCAGAACCATTAAGCCTAAAAAGTTTTAAAATCTCATGCTTTCCCTCCCTGGCGATGCAAGGGAGGGATGAGGTGGGCGTGGCTAAGCACAGTCATTGTTGTAGTTTGTGAAGGCAAGGCCCCCAGTGGTAGAGATTGCAAAAGGCCCTGCTGTTAAACTACATTTCCCACACTGCCTTGCTGCTCATTAGCCAAAATGACTGAAGGACCCCTCCCCTATAGCTGTCTGTAGCAGTCTTTGTCTGAATATAAAATAAACTGATTGAATCTACAAAGGTGTCTAAGGAAGGCAACAAAGCAATAAGCAACTTTTGCAAAGCCAAGAGAACATAAACTGCTTCAAACCCAATCATTTCACTTTGGCCGGATTGCCATGAACAAGGCACTGGGAAAGCCAGCCACAGTCAGCCACTGCCAGCTATTTACGCCAGTAAGTAATCTATATATATAAAATCCTTCAGGTGGTTGTTCCTGTCTTCTAGACAAAGAAACCACACAAGGCAGACACACAAAAACAGCCCACATACCCAGAAAACCCTACAAGGTATGCATACCACAAAAAAAAAACCCCAAAAAGAACCAATGGCCACAAATAAAAAAAACGTTATGGACTACAACTCCCATGATCCCACACACCACCTCCCTCTGGCAGTTTAGACTGTCGGAATGTTGGTGGAGCTGTCCACTCAGAGCTAGGGTTGCCATTTTTTGATATAAGAAATAAGGGACATTTACGGGATTTTTCACAAAAATAAGGGACACTTCATTAAAAACTTGAAACTCAAACATTAGGTAGAAATAGTTTTATTAACAGAATAAGATAATGATTGAAACTCACAAAAGGAACTGTCTTAAACCCTCTTAACAGGACATGGTATGTTTCTGCATGCTTTGTCATGCAGAAAAAACATTATCAGAACTACCTAATTTTCTCCATCTGTATTTAGTACTTGACTTTGCTGACTTTAAAAGTGCACTGTCTAAACATTAAAATAAAATACATTTTATAAGACAGTATATCTTCATGATTATTATGTCAATAGTGAATGGTGTAGTATAGTACGGGATACACAGCATTGTATATTTATTTATTTATTTATTATTCGGTTTTATATTCCGCTCCTCCCTGCAGGCTCGGGGCGGATCACAACAGCGGTAAAATACACAATAAAACATACAGTAAAATTCAGTAAAACGCACAATACATAATGTATAGCTAGTAGCCAGCAAGTTTCAGATCTTAACTCGGACGATGATATGCATCTACATTCAGGCTAGCCGAACGCTAGTCTGAAGAGGGCAGTCTTGCAGGCCCTTTTCGAAAAGGGCCAAGTTAGGTGGATCGCCCAGACGTGGCTGGGCAATGAATTCCAAGTCGTGGGAGCCACGACAGAAAAGGCTCGCTGTCTTGTGCTGGACAAGTGGCAGGAGCAGGGTGATGGAATAACCAATAGGTTCTGCTCTTCTGAGCGCAGTGATCTCGGGGGAATATACGGGGTAAGGCGGTCCCTTAGGTACTCAGGCCCTAGACCGTGCAAGGCTCTAAAGGTTAAAACCAACACCTTGAAGGCAATCCGGTACTCAATAGGCAGCCAGTGCAGTTGCCGAAGGATGGGAGTGATGTGCTCCCTCACTGGTGCTCCCACCAGCAAGCGATCAGCGGCATTCTGCACTAGCTTGAGTTTCCGGATTGTCGACAGGGGAAGGCCCACGTAGAGGGCGTTACAATAGTCCAGCCTCGAGTATAGTATTGGGATGCACAGCTAGGCCTATTTTAAGAGTAACTCTCAAGCAACCAGAAACTATCTTTATCCAACATGATCCAACATTCCCCTTGGGTAACGGTTAATTAGTCTACTGTACTTTGAAAAGTCCAGTATCGCCTCTTCCTTCCAACGGGGACGCAGGCTGCCCTGCGAGTGGGAATCCCCGGGCAGGCATTGCCGTGGAAACCACAGCGCGCAGCTTCCTCTGGTCAACCCCGCCCAGTCCTGTCCTGCTAGTCAAAAATAAGGGACAGGGCCTGAAAATAAGGGACACAAATTTTAGGGCCAAAATAAGGGACGTCCCTTAGAATAAGGGACATATGGGAACCCTACTCAGAGCAGTTATGCAAAACAGACAGCTAATAAAAGGCAATCCAAAAGGTAGAAGCTGGTGAATGGACTAGGAAAAGGAAAGGGGGAAAGGTAGGGAGGGAATGGAGGGAGGGAGACAAGGGGAGCAAGAACTGAAACAGAAAGGGGAGGGATGGCAGGAAGGAGGGAAAGGAAAGAAGAAAGGGAATGAGAAGAGGCAGGAGGACAGAGAGAAGAGAAAAGCTGAGGGATGAGGGGGAGAGGGAAGAAAGGAAGTATAAAAGGCAAGAAGGGAGGTTACTGTTGGTCTTCGCCACATGCACACACATATGTACATATAGACATGCACATATACACACATATATACATGCACTGAAATATACGCATGCACACATACATACACACATCTGGACTTACACACATCTACACATATACACGCATATGCATATACATATACAAAACATATACATAAGTACACACACATACACGCATATACATATACACATATACATAACTACACACATACACACACACACATATGTACACATAGACACACATCCATATATATACATACATACACACACAAAACACACACATATATATAGACTGGGACACAAGAAAGAGAAAAAGCCACAGCAGCGCATGGCCGGGTACAGCTAGTGATAAAATAAAATGATTGATTGTATCTGCAAAAATTGATGTATCTTGAGGGTCCCCTCCAACTCATTAGAGGAAGCAAATGGATGTCAGGAGAGTTTGGATGGTGCCTTTCTGCCCAGAAAAAGAGGGTCAGTCTAGATGTCCCTTGATGGGGTCTGTAGTATGATTTCTGTTCTCTATTAATTTAACACAGTTTGTGCCACACAAACAAAGTTTCTGGAGTAGAACAACTACTTTCAAAGTAAAGAACACCAAATGAAACAAGAAATAACACTTTCAAACCAGGAACAGATTTATTTTATTATTTTTTTTTTTTTTTTTAAAAACTTTGAAAATTCGTCAAAAATCCATGGATAAGTCAAAGGTTATGAAATTTGGTGAGATAACAGGGATCTATGTTTTCCACCACTGTGGCAAGTTTCATTAAGATTGGTCTAAAAATGAGGGAGGGAGAATCCCCTGAAGTTTCCCCAGTGCTGATGCTGGGTTTTTTTTTCCTACTGCGCATGTGTGCCTGCCATTAACGAAGAGATTCAAAAGTTTTGGAAAGTTTAGATTTTTTTATTTTAAAAATCGGAAGTGACTTTAGAATCGAACCAATAGCGCCCTCTACATGATTTTGTCATTTGGGAGTTGTAGTTGCTGGGATCTATAGTTCACCTACAACCAAAGAGCATTCTGAACTCCACCAGTGATGGAATTGAACCAAACTTGGCACACAGGACTCCCGAGACCAACAGAAAATACTGGAAGAGTTTGGTGGGCCTTGAGTTTGGGAGTTGTAGTTGACCTTGAGTTTGGGAGTTGTAGTTCACTTACATCCAGAGAGCACTGTGGACTCAAACAATGATGGATCTGGACCAAACTTGGCAAGAATACTCAATATGGCCAAATGTGAACACTGGTGGAGTTTATTTATTTATTATTTATTTATTATTCCATTTTATATTCCGCTCCTCCCTGCAGGCTCGGGGCGGATTACAACAATTAAAATGTACAGTTTAGGGAAAATAGACCTTGACATTTGAGAGTTGTAGTTGCTGGGATTTATAGTTCACCTACGATCAAAGAGCATTCGGAACCTCAGCAACAATAGAATTGGGCCAAACTTCCCACACAGAATGTCCATGCTTTGTAGGGAGTCACTGGCACGAGCTTCCCTCTTGCCTTACATGGTCTCCCTTGCCTGCACATGCATATCATGCTGCCATGCGCTGAGCATGCCTGCTCTCCCCTCCCTGCTTGGATTCTCAGAGGCCAGCTGAGAAGCCGGCCAATCACAGCAGGGCTTTTGGTGGGAGGATTTGCCATCTGTTTCCAAAAAGGAAATGAAGGACAGGCAGAGAGATCTTCAGCCTTCTCTGCCAAAGGGGTGCCTAAGACCATCAGAAATATATGTTTTCTGGTGGTCTTTGGCGACCCCTCTGAAACCCCATCATAACCCCCCAGAGGTCCCGACCCCCAGGTTGATGTAGACACTGGTCTACATCAAGGGCAGTCATAGTCCTATTCTTTTCCGCTTTGGTCAGACATGGTCTGGAATAACTCCCCCCTGGATTGCAGCTTTTGTGGTTGTGTTGCAGGATCCACCGATTCCTTTCTGGCACCTCCAACATCAGCGGATGGATTTTGCTCTTTGCCTAGCCAAGCACTCTCTTACCAATCACCCTCCCAGCTGCTCAGATGGAACCAGGGGAGAGACAAGTTCAGAAGGAAAATTGCTTTGGCTGATTAGAAAAGCCTATCTGCCCTTTACAATCACTTCATCGTTCCTTCTTAGAAAAAAGCAACTAAAGCAATTAATCACATTGTGAATGAATGAGTAAACACCAGTGTTTAACAGCTAGCGTTGGGTAGCATTACAGTCGTTCCTCTACCTTTGCGGATTTAGCTTTGCCACATTGGATTATTTTGGGCTTGGATTAATGTGTTGCCGCTAGAAATCTCTAGATCAAGCACGGGCAAACTTTGGCCCTCCAAAGTTGTGGGAGTCGAAGTCCAAAACACCTGGAGGGCCAAAGTTTGCCAAGCCTGCTATAGAGTGACTCTATGGTCCACATCTGCTGGAAATTGAGCATTGAGATGTGATAGTGAGAGGAGTTAAAAAGTAGAAAGTACCTCTCCCAAAAAGGAGGAAAAGTAAACAGTGCCACAATTGCAAGCAACAATTTGGTTAGAGATAGTTGAACAATGGAGGTAGTGATATCTTGTTACATGTGAACACTGTGTGCTGAGAAATATAGGGCCAATCAAATTACGCGTGATCAGAGGATGCATCCAACCCAGAGAAGAGAGATAAGAAGGTGAGGTAATCGAAAAAGAGTATAAAAACTTTTCTAACTGCGCAATAGGCACGGCAGTCTCTTCAGCACCATTGGAAGTGCAGATTGTCCGTCTCATGCTGATCAGCTGGATTAGATCCCTTCCAGTCCGACTTCCGTATGGGGCATGGGACGGAGACAGTTTTGGTCTCCATCACAGACCAGCTGCATTGCCAGCTTGACCAAGGTGGATCGGCACTGCTCGCATTATTGGACCTCACCGCAGCGTTTGATACAATCGATTATGATCTCTTGATGCACCGCCTTGCTGTGGCTGGACTGAGGGGAACAGCTCTGAACTGGCTGTCCTCTTTTCTCCACAATCGGAAGCAACGAGTGCAGAGGGGAGGGTTGGCTTCTGGGGGCTCCCCCTTACTTTGTGGGGTCCCCCAGGGGGCCATTCTCTCCCCCTTGTTATTTAACATCTACATGCGACCACTCGCTCAGCTGGTACATAGCTTTGGGCTTGAGTGCCATCAGTACGCTGACGACACTCAGCTCATTCTGAGGATGGAAGGCCGGCCGGATTCCGTACCCAATAATTTCCATCTGTGTCTTGAAGCCGTTACTGGATGGCTGCAAGCCAGCAGGTTGAAGGTGAATCCGACAAAGACAGAGATCCTTTGGCTAGGTCATCCGGGCAATAGGGAAATCCAACTGCCAACCCTGGATGGTGAGGCATTATGCTCGTCATCATCAGTAAAAAGCCTGGGTGTCCATTTGGACCCTCTGCTGTCAATGTAGACCCAAATCTCGCTGCTTCCAGCCCGGGAGGATACTTGCATCAGCGATATGTATGAAAACGCGCAAACGCGCAACCTCTCGTCTTGACTTTGAGTCTTAATTTGGTGACTACAACCCTGGGGAGGAGTGGCCAGAAGTTCAGAGCGCCCTGAGGAAGCGTGGGTTATGCGAAACGGCCATCTTGCCGTCGTCAGCTTACCTCTTGCCGTAGGCGCCTGCCCATCCGGCAGTTTGCCAGCTCTTCCACCTTTCAAGGCTCCCCCGTTGACTCGGTCTTAATCCGTGAGTGAATCAGCTCCGGATCACCCATAGGGGTATACAGACTCTATGCTTGCGTCAACATAGCCCATTTATTGATTGTAAGGGCATTGTAGTATTATTGTTATTTGTGATATATGGAATACATTGCACCAAAAGTGATATTGTGATGATATATAGCACTGTTATTATTGAGAATACATTTTGATATTTTTTGCTACAATACGACTCGTCATTACTGTCGTGGTTGAGCAACCTGAGTCTGTAGTTGCTACAAGTAGTAACTCGGCAGAGGAGAGTTTGTGGGACATGACCTTGGAAGAGGGAGGTTTGGGCAGTCCTCCTGCAGCTGGGAGAAAGAGGGCTGCAAGTGATGAGCATTTGGAAGAGGCAGAGCATAGGAGGAAGGTCCGACAAATACTTAGGGAGCCTACCAGTGATGAGACTTTTGAGGGGTTTGATGTGGAGTTAACTTCAGAAGACAGTGATACTGAGCTGGACTCAGCGCTGGTACAGGAGGTCAGGGATGTGGTAAACGCTGAGTCCAGCGAAAGCTCATTTTTTGGTTTTTCCAGTGACCTTGACTGGCCTAGTGGGGATGTGGAACGGGACTGGGGTTCTTTAACTGAACAGCAAAGGTGGAACACACCCAGGACTGCAGCTGAGAGCACTAGGGCGGATTTGGGTGGGGAGTCTGATGACTCTGATTTGTAAGGGTATAACAGTAAGGCCTGGGGATTTGGGAATTTGCGGTCGGCCAAGGTGTTGCTGTGGGTTGTTGGGTCCTGTATCGTGTATCTTGTGGGTTCCTGTCCTGGTCTTTGATTCCCAGCAAGCTTGTCTACCGCGTCCTGTTTGAACATTTCCTGTGTTGCTCTCCTGGAATGTGAAGCGCTCCTTCTTTCCTTCTTTTGGATGGGTCTTCACATCAATATCTGCCAGCCACGTTCCTGTTCAAGATTATTTATTGAAGACGGACGGCTTCTGCTTTGTTTTTCGGGTGTGGGTTATTTTTGGAACGCCGGACTAGGCTATGTTTTTGTTGGCAATAAACTTTATATGTTTTTACTAGCTTGGTGTTGTCTTGCCATCTGTGGGAGTCGTGACAATTACTGCAGCATATAGGTCTGCCCCTTTATAAATATATATGGTTTAGCGTTGTGTATTAGCAGTTTGCATAAGTGGCATATTTTCTTTGTGTATTGGAGGCATTATGCTCGTCATCATCAGTAAAAAGCCTCGGTGTCCATTTGGACCCTCTGCTGTCAATGTAGACCCAAATCTCCACTGTCAGCAGAATCGCATTCTTCCACCTGTGACAGGTGATGCACTTGGCCCCCTATCTGTCCCGGAACAACCTAGCCATGGTAATCCAAGCCACGGTCATCTCAAGACTTGACTACTGCAACACTCTTTACATTGGCCTACCCTTGACTGCAATCCGGAAACTTAAGCTAGTGCAGAACGCTGCAGCCCGGCTGCTTGCGGGGGAGCCTGCGACCTGCCATATAACTCTGATTCTGCACGACCTGCCCTAGCTGCCAATTGAGCACCGGATCACCTTCAAGGTGTTAGTTCTTACTTTCAAGGCCTTGTATGGTCTGGGGCCAGTGTACCTACAGGATTTATCTGATTCCATATAACCCCCCGAGATCACTACGCTCTGAAGATCTGAATCTTCTTACTATCTCCAGCGTAAAATCTTTCCATTTGACATCTACTAGGTGAAGAGCCTTCTCTGTCATCGCCCCAACTTTGTGAATGCGCTGCCACCAGAGACACGTGCTCTGCGAAATTTGTACAGCTTCCGCAGAGCGTGTAACACACACTTATTTAGGCAGGCGTTTGAAGGGTTGTGATCCTCATTGGTGTTTTATATTGTGTCTTGTGTTTTTACTGTTTTATTGTTCGTTATTACTTATGCATTTCCATTCTGTTGTAAACCGCCCCAAGCCTCTGGGAGTGGCGGTGTACAAATCCAATAAATAAAATAAAAATAAAATAAATAGTCTTGTCTGGATTTTTCCGGTCTCATTGGAGTTCCTCCGACCTTATGGGCTCCGCATCCCTAAGCACTTGTTCCCTTACAATAGAAGAACCAAGGAGTTGTAATTTTGGAATTAGGGAGTTGTAGTTTTGCAAGGTCTTTGGCCTTCTCTGCCTAACAGTGGCAATTTCCCCACCAAACTACAGCTCTCAGGATTCAATAGCCTTGAGCCATGGCAGTTATGTATTAATATCATGTTGACCTAACATTAACATGTGGTATCCATGTGAATGAGAGACCTCCAAGTCATGGGGTCATCGCAACTTCAGCACCATGGCTTCCTCAGTTGAGTCTACCCACCTGCAATTCAGTTTTCCTCCTTTCCTGCTCCCTTCCATTTCACAAACATTGGCTTTTCTTTGTGAGTCATGTTTTTTTTTTCATGACAGGATCCAAGTACGACAGGTGATTCATGTTGACTTCCGTGCAAAATTCTGACTTCTGTTTCCTCTCGGTACTCGCTCTTTTGCCTTGTTTGACAGTCAGGTCAGGACTATGAATGCAATTTTCGAACCCAAACCTGAACTTTCGGAAGTACATTATGGTGATGGTATAAGAGTGATGTTGCAAAGAGGCAACTCCCAGCGATATGATCGAGCACGATATCTTAAGCATCCATCACGGTTGTGCGGAATGTGGCATTCAATAACAAAACACCAGGGCAGCTAACTGTCAAATTTAAGATTTGCAAGCTGCCTTTGGAGGATTTTTTGGCTTGAAGGCAAGGTATAAATACTTGTCTCAGGTTTTGGCTCTGAAGTCATAGAGACGTGGCAAGAGGGATATTATGTATGTATATATATTTCCTTCACTCTTGCAACCTCTCCTTTTAAAAACTTTTAAAAATGCCATCTTTGTGCATCACTTGGTGTTTTTGTGCTTTGGTCTTTTGCACCAAACACATGATCACTTTGACCCTGTTTTCAGTCCAGAGAATGGAATTCCATGTGCCTAACACATGTATTTGTTTCCTTATGTCCTTATTTGCCTGACATATTCCACCGAAGCAGGGCCGTAGCCAGGATGTTGTTTCGGAGGGGCTGAGTTTGGTTTTGGGGGGCCGAGACTGGGTGGAAGAGGGTCTACCCTAGCAAATCTTTTGTATTGTTATCCCAATAACCCCATTAATGTGGGATATAATGAGCATGGTGATCAGATCATGATATGAATAAACATATCAGTTTAAATAATGTACCAGTAAGGCCTTTTCACGGACCACCCTGAGAATTTCGGGGGGGGGGGCTGAAGCCCCCTTAGCCCCCCTGGCTACATGCCTGCACCGAAGGTTATGGAAAATGAGTTTTTAGATTTGAGACTACTGCATATTGATTATGCCTTGTGCATTGATTGTATGACTGCACATCACATGCTGCATCTCAATTCACAACATCCACAACTGATGGTGAAATATCGCAGTCCTCTAACGCAGTGTTTTTCAACCTTTTTTGAGCTGCAGCACATTTTTTACATTTACAAAATCCTGGGGCACACCACCAACCAAAATGACACAAAATGACACTCTATAACACAGTAATACATATAGTTGATATGTTTTTAAATGTATTTATACACTCAGTGTGAAACCTGGGCCTGTTTCGATGAAGACAACATAGATATCCTTGCAGGAATTTTCACTAGAGCCAGGTTTGAGCAATTAGATTCAATGGTGAGATATGGGAGGTTCAAGAAAATTCCCTATGAAGAGCGTATCTGTATTTGTGGTGCCCCTGAGATCGAAGATCTAACTCATCTTCTGCTCTATTGCAAAATCTATCAAATAGAGAGAAAACAACTGCTAGAGATATTTCTTGTGGGAAAAAATCATTGGGACCCTCTAGCAAAAGTCTCACTTCTGCTGGCCAGCTCCAACAAGCTGATAACAGATGCTACTGCTCGTTTTCTCTGTAAAGCCATGAAACTAAGATCTGATTACATAGATGCAATTGGAATAAATTGTGTTGGAGATGAGGACCTGTGAATTGTTACCACCTCCCTTAGAATCCCTCCCCCTGGGCAAAACAGGGGTTTAATTGATGTAATGGTCTAGAATTCTCCTCAGATTGTTTTTAGAATCATTGCAATGTGACTGTGTTCTGTGTGTATTTGATATGGCTTCTGGCTAATCAATAAAATTGTTGTTGTTGTTGTTGTATTTATACACTCAGTGTGAAACCTGGGCC
Organism: Anolis apletophallus; assembly: GCA_030556195.1. Lineage (NCBI taxonomy): Eukaryota > Metazoa > Chordata > Lepidosauria > Squamata > Anolidae > Anolis > Anolis apletophallus. The sequence continues at coordinate 7,082,117 of JARBWK010000003.1, read as the reverse complement.
TGTTTCGATGAAGACAACATAGATATCCTTGCAGGAATGGCGGAAAGACTCAAACTTCCCACACAAAACTCCCATAACCAAGAGAAAATACTATAAGAGTTTGGTGGGCATTGACCTTGGGTTTTGGAGTTGTAGTTCACCTATATCCAGAGAGCACTGTGGACTCAAACAATGTTGGATCAGGACCAAACTTGGCATAAATACTCAATATGCCCAAATGTGAACACAGATGGAGTTTGGGGAAAATAGACCTTGACATTTGGGAGTTACAGTTTCTGGGATTTATAGTTAACACACAATCAAAGAGCATCCTGAACTCTTGCAACAATGGAATTGAACCAAACCTGGCATATTGAACTCTCATTACTAACAGAAAGTTTTGAAAGAGTTTGCTTGGGAATTGATCTTGAGTTTGGAAGTTGTAGTTCACCTACACCCAGAGAGCACTGTGGACTCAAACAATGTTATGTTATGTTGTTGTTTGTTTTCCATCCAGAATCACAATGTTGGAAGGAGGCTCCCCACTTTAAGGTCCCTAAAACAGGCCTGGGAAAACTTCGGCCCTCTGGGTGCTTTGGACTTCAACTTCCACCATTCCTAATAGCCTGAGGCCCTTTCCTGCTTAAGTGGCTGGGGGAAGGGCCTGAGGCTGCTAGGAATGGTGGGAGTTGGAATCCAAAACACTTGGAAGGTCCAAGTTTGCCCATGCCAGCTTTCAACAGAGACCTCTTCCCCTTCGTGCCCTTTCTTCCCCCTCCTGCCGAACACTTACCTTTTCTTCTACATTGCCGCTTCTGTCGTCATTTTGATCCAAGGGGGCAGCATGACCGTGTTCAGGAGGGGAGGGGGGAGGAAGACGTGACCCGTGCGGGCGCTACTGCGCAGACTCGCCCCAGAGCAAAGCGAGGAAAGCGAGCAGAGCGAGGCTGGGAAGAAGGGAGCCCGAGTGGGGAAGAAAAAGTGTTTGGCAGGAGGGGGAAGAAAGGGTATTGGAGGTTCCAATTTCCCACGGCACACCTGATGATTGCTCACGGCACACTAGTGTGCCACGGCACACTGGTTGGGAAACACTGCTCTAACAACATCATGGTGCAATAACTCTGTGAGTGTGTAGTCATGGCGCAACTCTCTCCACTCCTATAATAGATTCATTAGAATCCTATAGTTGGAAGAGACCCCAAGGTCCATCCAGTCCAACCCCATTCATAGTTTTACCAAGAACACCAGCCTGGAATGATCCCATAATCCCCTATCTCTCTCCCATGTGGGAACCTAAGGTTCTTCCCATAGCCCCACATGGAAATGCCCCTGTAACCCACACTCGTGGACTTTCTTGAACTTTTATGGACTTTTGCCTACTTGTAAAGGACTTTCAGGAACTTTTTGGGAACTTTTCCTTCTTTCAAATCCCATGGACTCTCCTCATGATTTATTGATTCCTATGGACTCTGGTGGGTGGGATGGGCTGATATGAGATGATATGGTTCTTATTTCCCTCCTATATGAATGTATTCCCTATATGTTTTCCCCTTCCATGTGTTCCTATATAAAAATATGAAATTCCACCTTTTTGTGACCCCAGCATGCCAGGACTCAGGAATCTCCTGGGCTAGTAATCCTTAAACAAAGAACGGACTTAACAAAGAGCACTTGCATGGACAATCACAATTGACTTTTTCCTCAAACCATTTGGGGAAAATGTCTCTTAGGCACGTGCTTTCAGACATCGGAGCATGCCCATCTGAGAGACGTGCCCCATGGTGATTTTGTCATTCCTCACAAAGGGAACATCCTGCCTTTGGAAAGCTTTGGATGTCCCATCTGCCTCTCCCTTTGTTTTCATTCCTCTTGGCCGAAACCAATGAGGTGTATGTGAGTGTTCGAGGTGTATGTGACCACCAGAGACTGTATCCAGGACAGTGTTTGTTGTTTAAGACAGTGTTTCTCAACCAGTGTGCCGGGGCACACTAGTGTGCCGTGAGCTATCGTCAGGTGTGCCGTGGGAAATGGAACCTCCGGGGGGGAGAGAGTCTAGTGTGTTGAAATATAAAAACCTTAAAAAACATACCTCGATAAAGGCACAAAATTCAAACACCCCCTCCCACCCCGTTGTCTCCTTGGTCTCTCCCTCTCCATGCATTGGGAAGGCCCGCCTCCCTTTCCCCAAGTAGAGACCTCCTCTTGCCTCCTGGGGGTTCTGTGTGGAAAGTTTGGCCCAGTTCTATCATTGGTGGGGTTCAGAATGCTCTTTGATTGTAGGGGAACTATAAATCCCAGCAACTACAACTCCCAAATGTCAAGGTCTATTTCCCTGAACTTCATCTGCGTTCATATTTGGGCATATTGAGTATTCATGCCAAGTTTGGTCCTGATCCAACATTGTTTGAGTCCACAGTGCTCTCTGGATATAGGTGAACTACAACTCCAAAACTCAAGGTCAATGCCCACCAAACTCTTATAGCATTTTCTCTTGGTTATGGGAGTTCTGTGTGGGAAGTTTGTGTCTTTCTGCCATTCCTGCCAGGAGATCTATGTTGAGTTCATCGAAACAGGCCCAGGTTTCACACTGAGTGTATAAATACATTTAAAAACATATTAACTATATGTATTACTGTGTTAGAGTGTCGTTTTGTGTCATTTTGGTTGGTGGTGTGCCCTAGGATTTTGGAAATGTAAAAAGTGTGCCGCGGCTCAAAAAAGGTTGGGAAACAATGGTTTAAGAGGATGCTCTTAGAGTCTGGCACAGGGATGTGACTAACCATTCTTCCTAGGCAGCACATCATATTGCATTTACAGCATTTCTTGCATAGCACAAATGGCAGAGCTTAGCAAACAATGCAGGCCATGGAGAGACGTCTGATATTGTAAATATGGAGTTTATCAAAGTCACTAAAACAGATCGCATGCAGCGGAATATTTCGTTCTTATTTTACACCAACAGACCAAGGTTGCTTTTAGCTGTTGTTTGTATAATTTTCTCCAAACTAGAAGGGCGGGTCAATAAGTCCGTGACTTTTTGAATTTCCCACCTCTTAACGGAAAGGGCAACACTGCTCCTGTCAACAGGCATCTGTCAGTTGACTCCTGACAAAATTTGAACAAGCTGCGCCATTTAGTTTGTATTTGACAGCCATTGATAGCAGACTACCGTATGATTTGAGGACAAAATGGAAAAAAGTGAATTATGTGTGCTCATTAAGCATTATTTTTTGCGGAAAAAAACCATCACTCCAACCAATGCTAAGCTTGATCAATACTATGGGGACTCTGCACCATCAATTTCAATGGTAAAAAAAAGTGGTTTGCTGAATCTCGTTGTGGCCATACAAGCACGGAAGATGCCGAACGTTCTGGACGCCCAGTTTATTTATTTATTTATTCGTTCGGCTTAATATACCGCTCTCTCTGGAGCCCAGAGTTAAAAACAGATAAACACATAAAATGCAATAAAACCAGATTAAAACCCCCAGTTAAAATATAATTCCAGCAGAACTGCAATGGCAGTAGGAATATGCTGACAGGTCTCTACACCCGAAACAATTGAAAAAATTCACGATTTGGTGTTGGCCAATCGGAGATTGAAAGTGCGAGAGATTGTGGAAGCCATAGGCATCTCACATGGCTCCGTGGTTTCAATTTTAAATGATCACTTGGGTATGAGAAAGCTTTCCACAAGATGGGTGCCGCATTTGCTCACAATCGACCACAAACGCAATCGTGTGACAATTTCACAGGAGTGTTTGGCGTTGTTCAATCACAATATGGACGAGTTTTTGCGCCGTTTCATAAATGTGGACGAAATGTGGATCCACCACAACACACCAGAGACCGAACAGCAGTCAAAACAGTGGGTTTCTCGGGGTGAATCGGCGCCAAAGAAGGCCAAGGTGGGTTTGCCAGCCAATAAAGTCATGGCGACCGTTTTTTGGGATGCACGCGGTATAATCCACATTGACTACCTTCAAAAGGGGAAAACAATCAATGTCGAATATTATGCCAACTTATTGGGTCGATTTAATGAGGATTTGGAAAAAACGACCGTGTTGGCCAAGAAAAAGTTCTTTTGCACCAGGACAATGCAAGGGTGCACACATGTGCAGTTTCCATGGCAACAATCCATGAATTGGGATACGAATTGCTCCCTCATCTGCCCTATTCTCCGGATTTAGCCTCGAGTGACTATTTCTTGTTTCCAAACCTGAAGAAATGGCTCGGCGGAAAGAGATTTGGCTCCAACAATGAAATCATCTCACAAACAAATACCTATTTTGATGACCTCGACAAATCTTATTTTTTTGGAAGGGATAAAAAATTGGAGAAACATTGGACAAAGTGTATAGAGCTCAAAGGAGACGACGTTGAAAAATAAAATGATTTTTTATCCCAAAACCTGTGTTTCATTCAAAAAGTCACAGACTTATTGACCTGCCCTCGTAAAGGTTTTGCCCTTACATTAAGTCTAGTCGTATCCGACTCTGAGGGTAGGTGCTTGTGCAGAAGTGTTTATTTTTTTATTATAGGATTGAGGATTGAATATGTATTGAGATGTTTAGATGTTTAGGGAAGGTGCACTTTTTCAGTGAAGGCCCACCTTGGGGAAGAGTTGTCATAGCAACATGGCTGTAAGGCAGAGGTGGGAGGAGTCAACAGCTTTCTGCCACAGCCAAGAATAGAATTCTGGGAAGTTTGAATTTTGACAGTTTAACTGTCAGACCAGCTCTAGGAGAGAGCAGGTTCTGAGGGCAGTCTGGTTTTGGAACTGTAGAGAGACAGTTCTAGTAGGCTAAGCTTGCGAGCCAGTCTGTTTGTATAGAGCCTGAGGGCTAGAGATAGGCAAGGTGCCCTATAGGAGGAAAGAAGGTCTGTGTGTGAGATAGTTACATACTGATCTGAGTAATAGTAACAGTCAAACATTTTAAACTTTGTATCTTCTACAATACCAATGTAACCATGATGAGTTGAGCCTCTAAGAAGTTATAACGTATCCATCACGCTTTTGTGCCAAGCTATAAATGAACTGTTATTGTTCTTTTCATCAACAATCTCTCTCTGTTCCGTATTTTAAAAGTCCAGCCTCAGAGTAAAGCAAGACAGGAAAGTGTTTTTAACCTGTCTTGTTACACAGTTTGAAGTCCCACAATAATTGGTGACAGACCCTCTAGATAACAGATAACAACAACAGTCCTCACAATCTGGTGGCTAATCTCTTCATGTTTAAGGGATCCTTAAATTACAGTTATACAACACCCTTTTACATTAGGTCAGATACGTAGTGACCTCATTGTTACAAATTTGTGGCAGCGGTGGGATCAGTAAAAGAGGGTCCACCCTGTCCAGCCGGTTGATTTGAATAGCCTCTTTACAGTGCTCATCTCCATTTCTAAGGCGAAGAGCCAGCATTGTCCATAGACACTTCCAAGGTCGTGTGGCCAGCATGACTGCATGGAGTACTGTTACCTTCCCGCCAGAGTGGTACCTATTGATCTAGTCATATTTGCATGTTTTTGAACTGCTAAGTTGGCAGAAGCTGGTGCTAACAACAGGAGCTCACCCTGCTCATTGGATTCAAACCACCGACCTTCTGTTCAGCAAGTTCAGCAGCTCAGCAGTTTAACCTGCTGCAGTAGCGGGGGCTCCTGCCAAATTGATATCCCCCGCTCTACTGTCTTTCACCTCCTTCTCTAAACATCAACATTATTCCTAAATTCAAACCGTCTGGGGGAAAGAAATCGGCTCACCCACTTTGATGCCAGGAAAAATAATTGCGTTGGCAACATCCGGCGTGTGCCAAGCGGCAAAGTAATCCACACCACACAATAAAACAGGTATGGTGTTTCAAATTGAGGCCTTTCATACACGGGAACAATGACAATCCGCCTGTTAAGTGCTTTTCATCATCATTATGCCTTTTTATCGAAGTTGTTAAAGCATCAACTGCTGGGGCTCTTAATTTTTGGCAAATGTGGAAATATTGAAATGAGAAACAATTATATATATATAATATATATATATATATAAAGCTCACAATTCCCTTGAAGTACAAAACATGCAAAGGGATGGCAATAAAACAGACATTTTTAGCAGTGGGTAAATGGATAAACAAAGCCGTATTTTAAAGCAGATTGACGGAATCTGGAGTTTGTAAAAGGTCCCCGTCGGCTCTAAATCTCGAGGGCAGGATGGGTTTCGTACCCAAAGTCCATCCGGCATCCGGAGATGTGTATATTTCCATTCCAGTTATTGTGCGATTGAGTTTGGGAACTTAACTTTTATTTATGTCATTTGAGGCACCGTGCGTCATCTCTCAGCCCATCTCTCGGCATATATGACGTCAAGCACAGAGGTAAGAACTTTGAAAACAACCTAGCTGGAGAAATGCCGAGGGCCAAAGGCTGTTCAAGGGTGCACCCACAGCAGGCATGGGCCAACTTGGGCCCTCCTTCCAGGTGTTTTGGACTTCAACACCCACCATTCCTAACAGCCTCAGGCCCCTTCCTTTTCCCCCTCAGCCGCTTAAGGGGGGAAATGAGGGCCCAGGTTTGCCCATGCCTGATCTACAGTGTAGAATTACTGCAATTTGACGCTATGTTCTTGAAATCCTGAGACCCCAAAAGGATCCCAATACCCCTAAGTCCGAGGAAATGCCAAGGAGGGGCCTCGTAGTTGAGTCTATTGGTGACATTTCCTCCAGAGACCTAGTCCAACTAACCTTGAATATCCAAGTTGCATTAGCATGTATATCAGCTATGGGCAAACCCAGGTCCAGGGGCCGGATGTGGCCCCTTGGGCTCTTTTCTCATGCCCTTTTCTCTCTTACCAGCCTATCCTTCCTTCCTCCTCTCTTTTCTTCCTTCCTCCTTCCCTTCCCTCCCTCTTTCTTCCTCCCTCCATCCTTCCCTTCCACCCTTTTGTCCTTCCTTCCCTCTTTCCTTCCTCCTTAACTCTCTCTCTCCTTCCTTCCTTCCCTTTTCTCTTTCCTTCTTTCTCTTTCCTCCCTCCCTCCCTCTCCATTACTTTCCACTCTTCTTTCCTTCCTTCCTTCCTTCCTTCCTTCTCTTTTGTTTTTCCTTACTTCTCTCTCTTTTATCTCCCTTTCCGCCTTCGTTCCCTTTCACCCTTCCTTCCTTCCATCCTCTTTCCTCCCTCTCTCCTTCCACATCTCTCTCCTTCCTTCCTTCTCTTTTGTTTTTCCTTACTTCTCTCTTTTTCTCTCCCTTTCCGCCTTCGTTCCCTTTCACCCTTCCTTCCTTCCTTCCATCCTCTTTCCTCCCTCTCTCCTTCCACATCTCTCTCCTTCCTTCCTTCCCTTTTGTCTTTCCTTCCTTCTCTCTCTTCTCTCTCCCTTTCTGCCTTGTTTCCTTCCACCCCTTCCTTCCTTCCATCCTCTTTCCTCCCTCTCTCCTTCCACATCTCTCTCCTTCCTTCCTTCCCTTTTGTCTTTCCTTCCTTCTCTCTCTTCTCTCTCCCTTTCTGCCTCGTTTCCTTCCACCCTTCCTTCCTTCCATCCTCTTTCCTCCCTCTCTCCTTCCACATCTCTCTCCTTCCTTCCTTCCCTTTTGTCTTTCCTTCCTTCTCTCTCTTCTCTCTCCCTTTCTGCCTCGTTTCCTTCCACCCTTCCTTCCTTCCATCCTCTTTCCTCCCTCTCTCCTTCCACATCTCTCTCCTTCCTTCCTTCCCTTTTGTCTTTCCTTCCTTCTCTCTCTCCTCTCTCCCTTTCTGCCTCGTTTCCTTCCACCCTTCCATCCTCTTTCCTCCCTCTCTGCTTCTCCATCTCTCTTTCTCCTTCCTTCCTTCCCTTTTGTCTTTCCTTCCTTTTCCCTTTTCTCTCTCTTTCTGCCTCCATTTCCTTCTACCCTTCCTTCCTTCCTTCCTTCCTTCTTTCTCTCCCTCCTTCTCTCTTTCCTCCCTTACTCCTTCCCCATCTCTCCTTCCTTCCTTCCTTCCTTCCTTCCTTTCTTCCTTCCTTCCTTCCTTCTCCCAGCCTGGACATTCCATAGGTATATATACTCGGGGCGTAGGGTGCCGCGTCCCCAGGGGCACCTGCCCGGGTGCAGCAGGGCGGTTCAACCAATAGCCTATACCAGTGGTTCTCAACCTGGGGGGTCGCTGGGCCATTTTCGGGGGGGGGGTGTCATGCGACGCCACCTTGGTTGGCCTTGCCCCCTCCAAAATGGCTGCTGACCCCCTGTATATATACACCCCACTTGTCTCACCTCCAACAAACTGCTGAAGATGCCATAAGCCATACATGCAGGTGAAACATCAGGAGGGAATGCAGCTGGAACATTGCCATACAGCCCAGAAAACTCACAGCAACCCATCTATAGGTGTCTTTGCGTGCATCCATTTCCTTTATGCCTTATTTGAAAGCGAAGACTCTCCTGACATCCATTTTGGCCAAGGGAATAAAAGCCTCTGTTCTTTGCCTTCAACCTGTTCGTGTCTCATTCGATCATTCGGAGCCGAAGCACACCGAACCCACGAAATGGCAGAAGCTGAAATCACATAACAACGACTTGAACTGCCATTACTTAATGCTAGGGAAACTGTAGTTTAGCAAGGTCTGTAGCCCTCTCTGCCAGAGAGGCCTGGTATTTCACTAAACTATACACCCAGGATTCCATAGCACTGAGTCATGGCAGTACAAGTTAATTCTACTGCATTAATTCTACTGTGTAGACGCACCCTTACCCTCATCCAGACCTACCTCCTTCTCCTAGGCAGTGAAACACAATTTCAACCCTACCAACAGATGGCCATCCAGATTCTGCTTCAAGTTGGAAGGAACCCCAAACGTCACCCAGATCAATTTTCTTCTCCTAGGCAGTGAAACACAATTCGAACCTTACCAACAGATGGCCATTCAGACTCTGCTTGAAGTTGGAAGGAACCCCAAACGTCATCCAAATCAACCTTCTTCTCCTGGGCAGTGAAACACAATTTGAACCTTACCAACAGATGACCATCCAGACTCTGCCTAAAGTTGGAAGGAACCCCAAAGGTCATCCAGATCAATTTTCTTCTCCTAGGCAGTGAAACACAATTTGAATCTTACCAACAGATGGCCATCCAGACTCTGCTTCAAGTTGGAAGGAACCCCAAACGTCACCCAGATCAACCTCATTCTCCTAGGCAGTAAAACACAATTTGAATCTTACCAACAGATGGCCATCCAGACTCTGCTTCAAGTTGGAAGGAACCCCAAACGTCACCCAAATCAACCTCATTCTCCTAGGCAGTAAAACACAATTTGAATCTTACCAACAGATGGCCATCCAGACTCTGCTTAAAGTTGGAAGGAAACCCAAAGTTGACCGATACAGACCAACCTCCTTCTCCTAGGCCAGGGGTACTCACACTTTTTCAGCATGCGAGCTACTCTTAAAGCAACCAAGTCCAAAAGATCTACCTGCCCCCGCCGCTGTGTGTGGTCCTGCCGCTGTTTTGCGCCCGCGCAGCGCTTCTTCCAGGAAGGAGAAAGCACAAGACGGGGCATCCAGAGGGGGCACTCTGCCCTGCCTATCTCACCGGCAGCAGAGGTTGCACAGCTGCTTCTGGAGAGAGCCAGGGCGCTCCCTCCAGAGGCCCTGCCTCGTGCTTCCTTCTTCCTGCAATGCCCCGCAGGCGAAAGAAGCACCGCGAGAGCGGAAGCCAGCAGCAGGAGCGCGCATGCATGCAGGGTGTGAGCGCGCATGGCAGGAGCGCCCCATCCGGCTGGTGAGGCCCGAAGATCACCTGGAAGAGGGCCGAAGATCTACTAGTAGCTCGCGAGCTACCTAATGAGCACCCCTGTACTAGGCAGTAAAACACAATTTGAACCTTACCAACAGATGGCCATCCAGACTCTGCTTAAAGTTGGAAGGAACCCCAAACGTCATCCAAATCAATTTTCTTCTCCTGGTCAGTGTAACACAATTTGAACCTTACCAACAGATGGTCATCTAGACTCTGCTTAAAGTTTGAAGGAACCCCAAACGTCATCCAAATCAATTTTCTTCTCCTGGTCAGTGTAACACAATTTGAACCTTACCAACAGATGGTCATCTAGACTCTGCTTAAAGTTTGAAGGAACCCCAAACGTCATCCAAATCAATTTTCTTCTCCTGGTCAGTGTAACACAATTTGAACCTTACCAACAGATGGCCATCCAGACTCTGCTTAAAGTTTGAAGGAACCCCAAAGGTCATCCAGACCAACCTTCTTCTCCTAGGCAGTGAAACACAATTCAACCTCACTAACAAATGACTATCCAGCCTCTACTTAGAGTTAGAAGGAACGCCCAGAAGTATTCCAGACCAGCCTCTTTATGCCGGGCAGTAAGACACAATCCAAACCCTCTTGACAGATGGCCATCCAGGCTCTGTTTTAAAACCTCCACAGAAGGGGGCTCCACGATTCCAAAATATATTCCGGATCATTTTCTGCTAATTTAAAAATGTCTTCCTATATCCAATATAATGCCTAGTTTTTGAGTAATGTTGATATTTTGTGAATAAAATCCCAATATCCCTAAAAGTCTTTTATCTCAAAAACCCTACAAGAAAGAAACAATATCCAAAAGAAAATAATCAACTACCGAGGAGTCGCTCTTGTTATGAAAGGTTGAAAGATGTAAGCAGTAATAAAAGCTAACTACATCCCTGATAGAAAAAAGTTGCAGCACAAAATGACGGAGACTTTAAATCAAAGAGTTGGTTTTATTTCAAAATCCATTTTAATGTTGATTAAGATTCTTTTCACAGAAGCCCTGCAATGCTTTTGCAGAACTCTGGTTCAATATCCTTTCAGGTAGAATTTTTCACTAAGCTCTTACCTGGAGAAGGATTGCATCTTCCTGCATGGGTTGGACTAGATCAGTGTTTCCCAACCAGTGTGCCATGGCACACTAGTGTGCCGTGATCAATCATCAGGTGTGCCGTGGGAAATCGGGACCTCCAATACCCTTTCTTTCCCCTCCTGCCGAACACTTACTTTTTCTTCTCCACTCGGGCTCCCTTCTTCCCAGCCTCGCTCTGCTCGCTTTGCCTCACTTTGCTCTGGGGCGAGTCTGCGCAGTAGCGCCCGCACGGGTCACGTCTTCCTCCCTCCCCCTCCCCTCCTGAACGCACTCACGCTGCCCCCTCGGATCAAAATGGCGGCAGAAGCGGCAGTGTAGAAGAAAAAGTAAGTGTTCGGCAGGAGGGGAAGAAAGGGCGCGAAGGGGGAGGAAGAGGTCTCTGTCGAAAGCTGGCATGGGCAAACTTGGACCTTCCAGGTGTTTTGGACACCAACTCCCACCATTCCTAGCAGCCTCAGGCCCTTTTCCTCCTCCCCCCCCCTCGCCACTTAAGCAGGAAAGGGCCTCAGGCTGTTAGGAATGGTGCGAGTTGAAGTCCAAAGCACCCAGAGGGCCGAAGTTTTCCCATGCCTGTTTTAGGGACCTTAAAGTGGTGAGCCTCCTTCCAACATTGTGATTCTGGATAGAAAACAAACAACAACATAACATAACATTGTTTGAGTCCACAGTGCTCCAACGACAACTTCCAAACTCAAGGTCAATTCCCAAGCAAACCCTTTCAGTACTTTCTGTTAGTAATGAGAGTTCAATATGCCAAGTTTGGTTCAATTCCATTGTTGCAAGAGTTCAGGATGCTCTTTGATTGTGTGTTAACTATAAATCCCAGAAACTGTAACTCCCAAATGTCAAGGTCTATTTTCCCCCAAACACCATCTGTGTTCACATTTGGGCATATTGAGTATTCATGCCAAGTTTGGTCCTGATCCAACATTGTTTGAGTCCACAGTGCTCTCTGGATATAGGTGAACTACTACTCCAAAACTCAATACCCATCAAACTCTTATAGTATTTTCTCTTGGTTATGGGAGTTCTGTGTGGGAAGTTTGTGTCTTTCTGCCATTCCTGCCAGGATATCTATGTTGTGTTCATCGAAACAGGCCCAGGTTTCATACTGAGTGTATAAATACATTTAAAAACATTTTAACTATATGTATTACCGTGTTAGAGTGTCAGTTTGTGTCATTTTGGTTGGTGGTGTGCCCCAGGATTTTGTACATGTAAAAAATGTGCCGCGGCTCAAAAAAGGTTGAAAAACACTTGACTAGATGATCTATAATAATCATCATCATCATCATCATCTTTATTTGTACCCCGCCGCCATCTCCCCAACGGAGACTCGGGGCTGCTTACATGAGGCCAAGCCCAACAGTGCATTACAATAAAATAATACAAAACAAAACACAAAATAGCAACACGATAAGGTAAATAAGTCATAAAAAGTATACTAAAGAATATAAAATAATACCACAGAATAAAATCATCCAGACACAGTAACAATGAGCGGGCCACGTGTAAAAGATAAAATGTCAAAAACCCAGGGTGAGATAGGAGTGGAGCAGAACATCTGTAGGGAAGAGATGTCATAAGGTTAGGGCTTCCTATTGCGGGGGAGAATTATTCTATAGGGATAGCATTGAAGGTGCAGCTAAAAAAAAATGGGGGGGGGGTGTAAGGTTAATCTCCAAATGCGCAATGGAAGAGCCAGGTCTTAAGATCCTTCTTGAAGATTGCTAAAGTGGGGGCTTTCTAATCTCAGCAGGTAATGAGTTCCAGAGTCGGGGCCACAGAGGAGAAGGCTCTCTCCCTTGTTCCCACAAGGCGAGCCTGTGATGTCAGTAGAGGGGAAAGAAGGGCCGCGCCCAAGGATCGAAGGGATCAGGCCGGAACGTAGAAGGAGATGCGGCCACGAAGGTATGCGGGTACCAAACCGTTTAGGGCTTTATAGATGATGAGCTATCTGCACCTTGAATTGGGACCGGAAGATAAACGGCAGCCAATGAAGCTCCTTAAACAGGGGGGGGGGGGGGTCTTTAACTGCTCCCTGTAATTCGCCCCAGTTATTAATCTGGCTGCCGAACGTTGTACCAGTTGCAGTTTCCGGGCCATCTTCAAGGGTAGCCCCACGTAGAGTGCACTGCAGTAATCTAATCTAGAGGTAACTAAGGCGTGGGCCACCATAGTCAAGTCAGCCTTCACGAGGTATAGTCGCAGCTGGCGCATGAGTTTTAATTGTGCGAAAGCCCTCCCAGCCACCGCCGACACCTGCGCATCCAGCGTCAGCGCTGAGTCCAGGAGGACCCCCAAACTGTGGACCTGTGACTTCAGGGGGAGTGCAACCCTGTCCAGCACAGGTTGCCACCCAATACCCCATTCTCTTCTAACTCTGGGGTTGCATGCAAGCAGTCAAGATGGGAACGAGGTCTCTCCTCATCCTTCTCTTCTCAGAGGGAAATATATCCAGCTTCATCTGTCCTCCATCAGTCTTGGTTTGCAGAACCAAAGCATACGCTTACCAGATTGGTATTACTTTAAATGTTATGGGATCTTGGGACTTGTAGTTTGGAGTTGTGGAAGTGCTGTCGAACCCCATCAATATACAGTGTGAATAAATGCACCCTTGGAGTCTAGGAAATATTTGCATGTTCTGAATATATCTATATATATGTGTGTGTGTGTGTGTGTGTGTGTGCATTTGCATGCCAATATGCCCATGAGCACAAAAGTCCATTTATTTGGCGTTCATGCATATTTCATGACGGAGTTGTAATTTCGATAATGCACCTTGAAATGGAGCACCTTTCCCCACCTGCGTGAGCGTGAAATGACCATTTAAGGCACATCTCATCATCCAAGGCGACACAGCAGGAGGGAGGAAGCAGCAAAGTGGTTTGCGTCTCTCTGGTTCGGAGGGGAAAATAACCGGAGAAAGTCGCCTTGGATTGCAAGGGATCGAAGCCAGTGAGCTGGGAAGTTACTTAATACAGTTCCATGAGTCAAGAAAGCCGTAACACCATAATAATTGTGCCAAAATTGAGTTGCTTTTCCCTGTTATCCACATTGCTGAGAAACTGGAAAGGATTCAAAGGAAAGGGATAATGTTCCGAAATTATGGGAGTTGTAGTGCAAGACATCAGGAGGGTACTAAAGTCTCACCCCGCAGGGGACTCAGGGCAGATCGCAATGCACATATACATGGCAAACATTCAATGCCATAGACACACAACATATATAGACAGACACACAGAGGCTATTTAACTTTCTAGCTTCATGAGGGTATGCTTTTTGAATTCTGACCACTGGGAGAGCTGTCACTTCACAATCCACTCGTGGCACCGATGGAGTACTTCCTCATTCCTCATGGAGTACTTCCTCAGAGTTTTATGGCGTCATAAAGTAATTAAATTAACCTCCCCACATAATTATTTTATTTACATTATTTATACCCCACCCCATATCAACCCGAAGGCGACTCAGGGCGGCGAACAATAGGCACAATTTGATACCATTTAAAAGCATACATCAATAGGATATAAAACATATAATTACAATATCTAAAAAACATCAAAACATCAAAAACAAAGACAATTTTTTTTTAATTTTTTTTAAGGACTATGTCGTCATATTCAGTCTATTATCCAATCCGTCATCATTATTGTTCCTAGGTCATTTCCAATTCAGTTGACTAATTAAGCTGAAACTCCAAATGTTTGCTCGAACAGCGAAGTTTTCAATTTTTCCCGAAAAGTAAGGAGGGAGGGAGCCGATCTGATATCCCTGGGCAGGGAGTTCCACAGCCTCGGGGCCACCACAGAGAAGGTCCTGTTCCTCATCCCCGCCAGACGTGCTTGCGAAGCCGGCGGGATCGAGAGCAGGACCTCCCCTGATGACTTTAAATCCCTGGTGGGTTCGTAGGGAGAGATACGTTCGGATAGATAAGCTGGGCCAGAACAGTTTAGGGCTTTATAGACTAAAGCCAGCACATTGAATTGTGCCCGGTAGCAAATTGGCAGCCAGTGGAGCTGACACAACAGCGGAGTTGTGTGCTCCCAGAGCGCCGCTCCTGTTGGCAACCTGGCTGCCGCCCGTTGTACCATTTGGAGCTTCCGAACAGTCTTCAAAGGCAACCCCACATAGAGAGCGTTGCAGTAGTCTATACGGGATGTAACCAGAGCGCGTACTACTGTGGTCTAGTCAGACTTCCATAAGTGGTACCTAAATTCTAGGGGTGGATATCTCTGTCCGTAATACTTTGATTTCCGTTAATTTTTCGTATTTAAAATTATTTTGACCCTATATTGACCCTCGGCGTCCAACCCGGAAGTGAGGTTTCAACACCGAAGCCGGAATTGCCATTTCCGTAAAGGGCACGTTATTAGGTTGTTATTTTCGCCCTTTCTTATCTTTAACCCGCGATGCTTCTGAGCTGGGGGGGAGCGCAGGGCATCCCCTCGCCTCCTCCTTCCCTGCTGAGAACTAACGCCCGATAGCCTTGACGCGCATTACGGTAGTTCTCAGCAGGGAAGGAGAGGGGATGCCCTCCGCCCCTCCTTCCCAGCTGAGAACTAACGTGGGATAGCGGCTTCAGCGTTCTGCTCACCCCCACCCCTCCTTGCCAGATGGGAACTAATGCACGGGGGTTGATTCCCAGCTGGCGTAACAAATAATAACTAATTTCGTTACTAATTACGTTTCAATTTCGAAATTATTAGAATTTTTTTCTGAACAGCAGTAACCCCCCCCCCCCCATGAGTTTAGAAACAAATTTTAAATGGATCAACCACCCCTACTAAATTCCATACTTAACAGATGCAACTGTCTTTTGGCCTGCAAAGGTCGACAGCAAGCTAGACAAATGGACGGACCCAGGCTGGCTTCGAATTCATGACCTTTCAGTCAGTAGTGATTTTAGTGCAGCTGACTCTTAACCAGCTGTGCCAAAACCCGGCCCAAGCCAGTGTAGATCCAGCCAAACAATCAGCAAGTTGGACGAGACCTCCAAAAACCACCCGATTCAATGCTGGAGGACACAATCTGATCTGTAAAAGTCATATGGGACTTTTCAGATTCAAAATGATGAATTACTCTAAATGCATCAGATCCCATCTGATCTTGGAAGCTAAGCAGGGTCACCCCTGGTTAGAATTTGGATGAGAGACCGCCAATGAATCCCAGGTGCCGTAAGACAGTGTTTTTCAACCTTTTTTGAGCCGCGGCATTTTTTTTACATTTACAAAATCCTGGGGCACACCACCAACCAAAATGACACAAAATGACACTCTAACACAGTAATACATACAGTTAATATGTTTTTAAATGTATTTATACACTTAGTGTGAAACCTGGGCCTGTTTCGATGAACACAACATATATATGACTTCCTCTCACATATTTATACATGGCTATCATGTCTTCCCTCAGCCTTCTCTTCTTCAGGCTAAACATGCCCAGCTCTTCAAGCCGCTCCTCATAGAGCTTGTTCTCCAGACCTTTGTGAAATTTCACCCTGAGTGAAACTTGTTTCCAGTTAACTATGGATGTCATGAAGCTGTTATAAACAGTTCCTTGGGGGGGGGGGGCTCTCAAAAACTCCAGTAATATAGGGGGGGAATCCAAGCGGAGAGTCTCAAACCTGTGAGGGGGCTGCTAGGAGGGGGGGGCCTGCCAATTTCCCATGGCACACCTGATGATCACTCATGGCACACTAGTGTGCCATGGCACACTGGTTGGGAAACACTGACATAAGCTTTAGTTCAGGAGGAAAGAATGAGCGTATCCATCTTCTCAAAGAAGAAGATTATGAGATTGATGAGGTTGCCGTAAATTCACAGCAACTTTGTAGGTACTTGTGACGTCAATTCATAAATGCCCAACTAAGTTGGGTCTGAGATGAAGAAAGCTGGCTGTGTAAGTGTGACAATGCCAAGGGATGGAAGAATAAGAAGATACAGAGAGGGAAAAGATTGTAGGATATCGAGAGCTACAAAGTGTGACTCAACCATCCCTGCAAAAGGAAAACAACTATGTTTCTGACCGCAATGAGCAATGCCAAAGGGATTGACAAAATAACTGAGTACAATAGCAAAACAAAAACACAATACTTTCTTAGAAGGAACCATATTGATGGACAATCTAAAATGCCATCCGGTAAAGCCAAACCTCAAATTCTTATTTTCTTAGAAAGAATCAAATTCATTGATTTTCTCTTGCAGAGGCTAAATGGGAGGCTATGACAGTTGTTGTTTATTCGTTCAGTCGCTTCCGACTCTTCGTGACCTCCTGGACCAGCCCAGGCCAGAGCTCCCTGTCACCCCCCATCTCCTTCAAAGTCAATCCAGTCCCTTCAAGGATACCTTCCATCAGGGCCGTAACCAGGATTTTGATTCGGGGCTGAGTTTGGTTCGGGGGGCTGAGACTGGGTGGAAGAGGGTCTACCCTAGCAAACCTTTTGTATTGTTATCCCAATAACCCCATGAATGTGGGATATAATGAGCATGGGGATCAGATCATGATATGAATAAACATAACAGTTTAAATCAGTGCTGTCCAACTTCTAACCGGCCAAGGGCCAGATTCCAGGTCACTGATGACCTGGGGGGCCGCCTGGCCCCGCCTCTGGCCCGCCCCTGGCCCTGCCCCTGGCCCCGCCCCAGGCCCCGCCCCTGGCCCCGCCCTGGCCCGCCCGGCCCGCCCCGGCTGCCGGGAAGCTTTGGGAGAGAGGGAGGAGCCACCCGGCCCCCCCCCCTTCCAAGGCATCCTAGCCACAGATGAAGCTGGCGGTTTCGCCGGCTTCAGCTGCTGCCGGGATGCCTTGGAAGGGAGAGGGGGTGCCGCCGGGGACCCCCCTCCCTTGCAAAGCATCCCGGCAGCCGCAGAAGCCGGCGCTGGCTTCAGCCGCTGCTGCGATGCTTTGCAAGGGAGGGGGGTGCCGCCGGGGGACCCCCCTCCCTTGCAAAGCATCCCGGCAGCCGCAGAAACCGGTGCTGGCTTCAGCCGCTGCTGCGATGCTTTGCAAGGGAGGGTGCCGCCCGGGACCCCCTCCCTTGCAAGGCATCGGCGCCGGCGAGAGAGGGAAGAAGAGGGCGGTGCAGGGAGGAGGAGCTAGCCCTCTTCCTCCTTCTTGTACCACCCCTTGTCCCTCTCTCACCGGCGCCGATGCAATCAGCGGCGCGGAGAGAGGGACGGAGGGGGCGGTGCAGGGAGGAGGAGCTAGCTCTCTTCCTCCTCTCTGCCCCGCCTCCCCCTCCCCCCCGGCCGCCATTTTTTTTTTTTTTTTAAAATAGATTTTTTTAAAAAAAATTAAAAATGGCGGCTGGGGGCATAGCTGGGGCCGTGCCCAACAGGCTGGGGGGCCGGATCCGGCCCCAGGGCCGCCAGTTGGACAGCCCTGGTTTAAATAATGTACCAGTAAGGCCTTCTTGCGGACCACCCTGAGAATTTCGGGAGGGGGGGCTGAAGCCCCCTTAGCCCCCCCCTGGCTACATGCCTGCCTTCCATCCATCTTGCCCTTGGTCGGCCCCTCTTCCTTTTTCCTTCCATTTTCCCCAGCATCATTGTCTTCTCTAAGCCTTCCTGTCTTCTCATGATGTGGCGAAAGGACTTCATCTTTGCTCCTAATATCCTTCCCTCCAATGAGCAGTCGGGCTTTATTTCCTGGAGGATGGACTGGTTGGATCTTCTCGCGGTCCAAGGCGCTCTCAGCATTTTCCTCCACAACCACAGTTCAAAAGCATCTCTCTTCCTTTGCTCAGCCTTCCTTATGGTCCAGCTCTCACATCTGTAGGTTACTACAGGGAATACCATTGCTTTTACTCTGCAGCTCTTCGTTGCCACTGAGATGTCTCTACTCTTTACTATTTTATCAAGATTGGTCATTGCTCTCCTCCCAAGAAGGAAACGTCTTCTGATTTCCTGGCTGCAGTCTGCGTCTGCACTCATCTGTGCGCCTAGAAATACAAAGTCTTGTCATTTCCTCCATGTTTTCTCCCTTGATTTCTACCTGTTTTTCCTCCCTGAAGACGCAGGTTCGCAGTCTGGGTGTGATCCTGGACTCATCGCTGAGCCTGGAACCCCAGGTTTCGGTGGTGACCAGGGGAGCTTTTGCACAGTTAAAACTTGTGCGCTAGCTGCGCCCGTACCTTGGGAAGTCTGACTTGGCCACGGTAGTCCACGTACTGGTTACATCCCATATAGATTACTGCAATGCTCTCTATGTGGGACTGCCTTTGAAGACTGTTCAGAAGCTTCAGTTGGTCCAATGGACAGCAGCCAGGTTGATAACAGGAGTGGGACTCAGGGAGTGCAGAACTCTTCTGTTGCACCAGCTCCACTAGCTGCCAGTTTGCTACCGGGCACAATTCAAAGTGCTGGCTTTAGCCTATAAAGTCCTAAACCAGGGGTAGGGAACCTATGGCTCGGGAGCCAGATGCGGCTCTTTTCATGATTGCATCTGGCTCTCCAGAGCAGCCCGGGCCTCAATTTCCCAGCATGCAGTGGGGAGGAGTGACTGCCTCGTCGACGTCGACACCAAGGTTCACCTTGGCCCCACGCCCTCCTCCCCCTTCCTTCCTTCCTTCCTTCCTTCCTTCCTTCCTTCCTTCCTCTTCCTTTCTTTTCCCTCTCTTTTTCTTTCATTTCCCCCCTCCCTCTCTCCCTACCTTCTTTCCTTCCTCCCTCTTCCATTCTTTCCTTCTCTCCTTCCTTTTCCCTCCCTCTCTCCCGTTCCTTCTTTCCTCCCTCCCTCTTCCATTCTTTCCTTCTCTCCTTCCTTTTCCCTCCCTCTCTCCCGTTCCTTCTGTCCTCCATTCTCCCTCTTCCTTCCTTCCTCTTCCTTCCTTTATGTCTCTCCCTTCACCCTTTCCTTCTCTTTCTCTCCTTCCTTTTTCCTCCCTCTCTCCCCTTCCTTCTTTCCTCCATTCTCCCTCTTCCTTCCTCTTCCTTCCTTTCTTTCTCCCCTTCACCCTTTTCTTTTCTCCTTCCTTCCTTCCTTTTTTATTCTTTTCCCCCAAGTCTTCCTTTCCTTCTCCTTCCTTTCTTTTCACTTCCCTCTCTCCCCTTCTTTCTTTTCTTCTTTTCCCTTCATTATTTTACTTTTTCCACACTCCCTTTACTTTCTTTTCCAAATATTTCCAAATATTTTGCTTTTCATGGCTGTCTGAGTCAAAAAGGTTCCTGACCCCTGCCCTAAACGGTACTGGCGCAACCTACCTGTCCGAACGCATCTCTCCCTATGAACCATCTAGGGGTTTAAAATCGTCCGGAGAGGTTCTGCTCTCGGTCCCACCTTCACAGATCCGGTTGGCAGGGATGAGAGACAGGGTCTTCTCAGTGGTGGCCCCTCAGCTATGGAACGCCCTCCCTAAGGGACATTAGATCGGCCCCCTCCCTCCTAACACTTAACGATGAGACGCTGAGAATTGTATTTTTAAATTTTTAATTGCTAATTGTTTACTGTTTTTATCTGGTTATTGTATAATTGTTTTTAATTGTAATTTATATTATGGGCACTGACTGCCATGTGTAAACCGCCTCGAGTCGCCTTTGAGCTGAGTAGGGCAGTATAGAAATATAGTAAATAAATCTCTCGGCATTACTTCGCGAACGAAGATTCAGGAAGGACTCATCCCATGCTTTTTACAAGTGCGTTGATGACTAAAAAGGCCAATCTGAGATAGGCAAGTTCGGTTGCAGAAAGCACAGCAGAAAGTCTCCTTGGGTAATGTTGTTTCCAAGTTGCGGTTCTTTCTGCGTTGTCGTTTCTCTTCGAGACCCGTTCGGCGTGTCTTCTCGAAAGAGGCCGCAGCATTGTGGAAGGTGCGTCTCCATGCCTCCCGATGTGAGGCCAGGGTGGACCATTGTTGGTGATCAATCTGGCCAAGCCTGAGATATTGTTTCAGGGAGTCCTTATATTTCTTTTTGTGGGTGCCTCGTGGGGGTGGTGGTGTTCTTCCGGTGGTGTGGGCTGGTAGAGGACTTCCGATTTCTTCAGGCTGACTTCCAGCCAGGCCCGGATTAGCTCCTTTTGGCGCCCTAGGCTTTGGCACCGCCGCCCCCAGGTCGGGAGAAGCCCCCGCCCCCTGGACGTGCTGCGCATGCGCGGCAGCGGCCCCGAGGGTCCTCCTTCCTTCAGTGAAGGAAGGAAGGAGGGGAACCGAGGAGGAGAAAGACGCGGCGCGAAGGGGCGGCGCGTCAGAGGCCTTGCTGTGACCCGGCGCCCCTTCACACTGCCTCTTGCTCCTTCTCGGTCCCCCTCTCTTCCTTCACTCAAGTGAAGGAAGGGAGGGGGAACCGAGAACGGAGGTGGCGCGAAGGGGCGGCGCGTCTGAGGCCTGGCTTTGACGCGGTGCCCCTTTGCGCCGCCTACTTCTCCTTCTCGGTCCCCCTCCCTCCCTTCACTCAAGTGAAGGAAGGAAGGGAGGGGGAACCAAGAAGGAGAAAGACGCAGCGCAAAGGGGCGCCGCGTCAGAGGCCTGGCTGTGACGTGGCACCCCTTCGTGCCGCCTACTTCTTGGTCCCCCCTTCCTTCCTTCACGCAAGTGAAGGAAGGAAGGGAGGGGGGACCAAGAAGGAGAATGAGGCGGCTCGAAGGGACAGCACGTCAGAGGCCTGGCTGTGACACGGCGCCCCTTCACGTTGCCTCCTTCTCCCTTTGCGCCGCCCCCTCCCTTCCTTCACTCAAAAAAATTGACCTTTAAAAAATAATAATTCGGGGGTCCTAATCTGCCACCCCCCCTCCCATTTGTGCCGCCTGAGGCCATGGCCTCGGGTGGCCTTATGGGTAATCCGGGCCTGCTTCCAGCCCAAACAGCTCTGCAGCTGCTGCAAAGCAGGATGTCAGGCACTGCAGGGCTGCTTCTGAATGGGCGACAAGGGCAGCATCGTCAGCAAAACGCAGCTCACGGACTAGATAGTTTAGAGTCTTAGTGCGAGCCCTCAGACGGCATAAGTTGAACAAGCTACCATCAGTACGATAGTGTATATTTATGCCGTCATCTTCTTCTTTGAGGTCGAATAGTTGAATAGGTGGGAAGAGAGTATACAACCCTGCCGTACTCTCTTACTGTTGCTACCTGGACATTACACAGATTCCTCAGGAGACAGACAAGTAGGGTGGACTAGATGACCTCTTGGTGTCCCTTGCGACTTTACCTCCCAAGTTTATTTTTTGATCAGCAACACTTGGTAGACGACAAAGCAGAGACAAGAAGAACAGCACAGGTTGCTAAACGCACAACGGTGTCTCATTTCTAATCCAGCAGGTGTAAATTGCACGATATTTCCATAAGGTGTCCAATATTCAGGGAAATTAATATCCTTCCTCCTTCAATTGAATCCAATTTCTGTGTAAGTCTTGGAAAGAATGCAGATAGTCTACCTTTCATTTTACAACTCCAACTTCCACCTGAGCATGAAAAAAAGAGGCAAAAGCGCATGAAAGAGAAATCATTGGGAGAAGAAACACACCTTTATCTGCAAGCCGCAGTCCATTCAGCTGCACTGAAATTGTTAACACATATCTTCGTCCTGCGCATCCACCCGTATTTACAAAGCCAGGGTTCAATTGCTTCCCGGAGGGGTGTTGAGAAGCCTGCAAAACCTTCTCCCTTGAAAGTCTCCATCTTTTGCAGAACTGTTAAACGCAAGAATAATGCGCACACTTGGGCCCTCCAGGTGTTTTGGACTTCAACTCCCACAATTCCTAATAGCCAGGCTTCTATTTGGGACCCCTTCTGGTCCAATTCAAACCAAGCAAGGCAGGTGGCAACCCCTGATTACTAGCATAGTAAATCTGCGCTATGAGGAGGAACAAGCTGAGGATCAATCCTGATAAGACAGAGGTCCTCCAGGTCAGTCACCCATCTGGCAACCTGTGCTGGACGGGGTTGCAATCCCCCTGAAGTCGCAGGTCCGCAGTTTGGGGGTCCTTCTGGATTCAGCGCTAACGCTTGATGCACAAGTGTTGGCGGTGGCCAGGAGGGTCTTCGCACAGTTAAAACTTGTGCGCCAACTGAGACCATACCTTGTGAAGTCTGACTTGACCTTAGTGGTCCATGCCTTGGTTACCTCTAGACTGGATTACTGCAATGCACTCTACATGGGGCTCCCCTTGAAGAGGGCCTGGAAACTTCAACTTGTCCAATGCTCAGCAGCTAGATTAATAACTGGGGCAAGTTACAGGAAGCCGTCAAACCCCCTGTTTAAGGAGCTCCACTGGCTGCCATTTATTTTCCGGTCCCAATTCAAGGTGCAGGTGATTACCTACAAAGTCCTAAACGGTTTGGGACCCGCCTACCTTCATGACCGGATCTCTCTCCATGAACCAGCTCAAACTCTTTGATCTTCGGGGGAGGCCCTCCTTTCGCCCCTGCCAGTCTCACAGACTCGGATGGTGGGCAGAAGGGAGAGAGCCTCCTCCTCTGTGGCCCCCTGACTCTGGAACTCATTGCCCGGAAAGATTAAGAAACCCCCCAGTTTGGAAAATGGATAGCTCCTTTCAAGTTTGGACTTAAACCCAGAGTGGATTCACCATTGAGCCAACAAGCATGCACCGTGTTGTTGAAGACTTTCATGGCTGGAATCACTGGGTTGCGGTGAGTATTCTGGACTGTATGGCAATGTTCCAGAAGCATTATCTCCTGACGTTTCGCCCACATCTATGGCAGGCACATCAGCAAAATGTCAGGAGATTATGCGCCTGGAACATGGCCATACAGGCTGGAATACTCACCGCAATCCCTTTGCAAAGTGTTTGCTGTTGGTCCTTTGACACTTCATGTTGTGTGGAGAACCAGGCAGAGGAAACAATACTTTTATGGTTTAAAATTATCTGATATTGCATATGTGTGAGTTATATTGATTTTATTGTTTTATTATTTGCTGCTGTGTTATTTTATTATGTGTCATTGGGCTTGGCCTCATGTAAGCCACCCCGAGTCCCCTCGGGGAGATGGTGGCAGGGTATAAATAAAGTATTATTATTATTATTATTTTAAAAGCCTCTTGAAGACTGACCAAGTCAATGCCCATTGGATGCAATTGTTTCTGACTTTCCTGGAACCTCAATATGAATGGCAAGCAATTGCTTGTGGACTCGTGTCCATTCCTTGAGCATCACTTTGGAATAGTAGAATGCTAGGAAGCAACCTCAAAGGTCATCTAGTCCTACCCCTTTCATGCAGAAATGCACAGCTAAAGCGCTACCGAAAGATCTCCATCTGAAGTTTGTTTACAGCAGGCATGGGCAAACTTGGGCCCTCTGGGTGTTTTGGACTCCAACTCCCACAATTCATAACAGCCTCAGGCCCTTTCCTTTTCCCTCTCAGTCGCTCAGTCAGAGGCTATTTAACTTTTTTTTCTGGCCACCAGGGGAGCTATTGCTTCACCGTCCATCTGCGACACCGATGAAGTACTTTCCGCATTCCCCGCATGCTTTTTGCTGGAGATTTTTTATGACCTCGTAAATTTGTTAAGTTAGCCTCCCCACACATAGGTGGTACCTAAATTTCCTACTTGACAGATGCACCTGCCTTTCGGGTTGCAAAGGTCGACAACAAGCTACGCAATTGGCCGGAAGCTCACTCCGACCTGGGCTGGCTTTGAACTCATGACCTTTCGGTCAGTTGTGATCTTAATGCAGCTGACACCCAGCCAGCTGTGCCACAGTCCCAATTCTGAAGTCCAAAGCACCTGGAAGGTCAGAGTTTGGGAAACATGGGTCTATTGTAATGGGGATGAGTAAATCTATTTATATCCGGTATTTTCCTTAACAATGGGCCTAAAGATGCCCACAGCATTAAAAAGCAGATGCAATGGAGAACTGACAAAGTAATGAAAAGGCAATTATGCAAATCGTCACGTTGCAACAACAGCCAAATTAAAAACACATCGGCCAGGATTCTGGCTCAAGCGGAGGGAACGTGATGCGAAGGGAAAGGAAACATGTCCCATGCATGTTTTTCAAAAGGAGGAAATATATGTAAAATCCAGAATTACAGATGACAAAATAGCAGCTGGGAAAGGAAACATGTCAATTGCATGCTACTGAAAAGGAGGCTCTTGATATAATATTTCAAGACATATCGGACTTTATAGGTTAGGGAAACACTTTGAGCTCTACTTGGAAATGGGTAAATAATAGCTGGTGAAGCTGTAGCAAGAAACAGGAAGGAAAACTATATTGGAGTTGAAAACTACTATGGATGTGAAATAGAGTATGCATTTGGCTTGGCCATGTCTTTGGATAGTCTTCAAGGGCAGCTCCATGCAGAGTATTTTGCAGGAGTCAAAGCAGGGCTTGGCCAAAGACCACAAGTAGGTGGTTAAGTTATTATTCTCCAAGAAAGGAAGCAGCTGGCGTTTCAATCCAAAACTCAAGCATTATTATACGAAGGGGTAGCTGATGGCAAATAATTTTTCTATGAACTTAAAAGCATGTGTTAAGATGATGGGAATATTTATTTATTTATTATTTATTTACAACATTTATATGCCGCCCTTCTCACCCTGAAGGGGACTCAGAGCGGCTAACAAGTAAGAATGTCAATACAATATATCACCATAGCACAATATTAATCTATTATATAAATGGGTTCACGTCATGTGATGTATACCTCAAACAAAGAAACCATACAACGCAGAAACACAATACTTGCCAACAGAAATAGGCCTCAAGCAAGGTACGTTTGTAGCAAAGAAACTCCCCCAAAAAACCTAAAAGGCCCCCAAAACAACGAGTAAAAATAAAACTACATTTACCAGCATCCTCCGGGCAGTCAAAGACTCACCCAGCCTCTACCTTCAGAACCACCTGCTTGGCTGCCAATAAGGGCGGATTTGCATAACTGCTGCACTGGCCAGCCAACATGAAAATTCCGATCCATAAGAAACTGCCAAGACAGAATAAGGAAAAGGCCTGAGCCAATCCCCAACACAAACACCCAAATCACTTCCAACCGAAAATTTACACCCCAAAAAATCACAGACCACGCCCAAAATTGACAGTAAGGCTTCATTAACTTGATTTCCCTAACTAGCCCTCACTTACTGGGAAGCTGTTTACGCTCTGAATTGACAGTAAGACCTCATTAACTTGATTTCCCTAACTAGCCCTCACTTACTGGGAAGCTGTTTATGCTCTGAATTGACAGTAAGACTTCATTAACTTGATTCTCCCGACTAGGCCTCAGCTCATTGGACATTGTATATGGCCTGAATTGACAGTAAGGCTTCATTAACTTGCTGTTCCTAACTAGGCCTCAGCTCATGGGACATTGTGTATGGCCTGAATTTACAGTAACCTACCTTGGCACACAGAGCCCCGACCATGCATGATGGGACTTGAAGTACCACCGTGGAAAATGGAATTTGTAGTACTTCAAAACCCATCATTCCCCACAGACCAATGTGGCCCAGAACCAATACCAATAAAGACCCAACTTGGCACACCATGCCCCCCATGACCCACACTCCATCCAACTGCAGTTTAGAGGAGGGCACACCGTGGATGATTGGACTTTCTCGCATCTCCTTAAAAGGGCACAGCAACGCGTGCCAGGTACAGCTAGTATTATATATTACACTGTACTATAACATTATACTGTAATATTATTAGTAATATTACATGTAATATAAAAATAATAATTATATCATATTATTATTAGTAGTATTATGTTGTATTACATTACATTATAATATTATCAATAGTATATGTATATACATTATTATATTATATAATATGATATGATATTATATGATATTATATTTTATTAAGCACAGTGCAGGAGGCAAGATGGAACTGTCTTCCTGGCCCCTCTGTTCACTCTGATCTCAGAGCAACAGTTGGTGCTGGAGTAATATTATCTCTCCCAATAGGTTCAGCACTGTGGATAGTGTATTAAAGGTTTAGTTCAGTGTTTCTCAACTTTCCTAATGCCACAACTCCTTAATACAGCTCCCCAACTATGACATTATTTTTGTTGCTACTTTAGAACTGTGATTTTGCTCCTGTTATCAATCGCCATATAAATATCTGATATTCAGGATACATTTTCATTCAATAGGCCAAATTTGGCACAAATATCCGATATCCCCGAATTTGAATGCTGGTGGGGTGGGGGTGAGGGATTGATTTTTTCATTTGGGAGTTGTAGTTGCTGGGATTTATAGTTCACCTACAATCAAGCACTTTCTGAACCCCACCAACAATGGAATTGAACCAAACTTGGCACACAGAACTCCCACGACCAACAGAAAATACTGGAAGGGTTCAGTGGGCATTGACCCTGAGTTTTGGAGTTGTAGTTCACCTACATCTGTGCAGATGACACTGTACCTTTGTCTTATGGTTTTAAACTAATGCTATATATTGGTTTTAATGATTATGTAATTGTTTATAATGTGTATGTATGTGACTTTGATTATATTGTTGTATTTGTGGTGTAGCGGCCTTGTACCGCTGCTCGTAAGTTGTCCTAAGTCCCCCTTCGGGGGCAGAGAAGTGACGAGGTACAAATACTAGAAATAATAATATTATAATAATAATACATCCAGAGAGCACTGTAGACTCAAACAATGATGGATCTGGACCAAACTTGGCACAAATACTCAATATGCCTACTAATACTCAATAGTTGCTGGGATTTATAGTTTATAGTTCCTCCCCACCAACTGTAGAATTGAGCCAAACTTCCCACACAGAACCCCCATGACCAACAGAAAATACTGTGTTTTCTGATGGTCTTTGGCAATTCTTCTGACGCCCCCTGGTGACTCCCCCCCCCCCCCCCAGGAGTCCTGAATCGAGGTGGAGAAATGCTGGTTTAGCTGAACATTTATTTATTTACGTCATTTATATTCTGCCCTTCTCACCCCGCAGGGGACTCAGGGCGGATCACAATGCACATATACAGGCAAACATTCAATGCCATTGACATACAACATATATAGACAGATACTCGGAGGCTATTTAATTTAATTCCAGAAATCAGTTAAATTTAGCCTTCCCACAAAGTGGTACCTAAATTTCCTACTTGACAGATGCAACTGTCTTTCGGGTTGCAAAGGTCGACAACAAGCTACACAAATAGGTCGAGAGTTCACCCCGACCCGGGCAGGCCTCGAACTCATGACCTTCTGGTCAGTAGAGATCTTATGCAGCTGACACCCAGCCAGCTGCGCCACATTCCCAGTGCTATTGAAAACTATTGAAAACCCAGAGGTACTTCCCTGTCCAATGATATGAGATAATTTATATCAGATCGCTACCTTAGTCAGTTATAGATGAGGTAACCTTTATATTTATATTTCTGTTATTATAACTCGTATACTCAAATGATCACCGTTCATTACTTTTGAACTTCTTTATTTTTGATTAATACAATTTATAATATTTGACTAGAGTATTGATGTCAGTATATTAGTGATTTATGACTATATTATACTGCATATATCATAACAATAGTTATTGTGTATATCTAATTTATGCACCATTCCTTTGGTGCATCCCTTCGTTGTCTCTGAGCTTATGTATTTGGCAGCTGTCCCCTTGTTCCAATTACAATGATATGAGAAGCCATTGGGATCTTAGGGAAGGGATTACTTGCCTTTGGGGTCCTTTGGAGGACATGGCTTTGATGACGTGTAGGACGTGTGTGTGTGTGTGTGTGTGTGTGTGTGTGTGTGTGTGTGTGTGAGAGAGAGAGAGAGAGAGAGAGAGAGAGAGAGAATCCATTTTGGGTTTTAATCTGAACTCGAGCAGAGCTCTCCAAGGTGCTCGAATGTGTTTGGCACCACTTGGACAAGATCTTGAAAATTCAGAGTAAAATTCATAGCAGGTAGCTACACTCCACAGGCTGTCCCACATGATGCTTAATTTTCCAATAGGGCCAAGAATGATTGAACAACCTGCAGACTTCGTTGGGTCGAACTGAAATAAGCGCAGTTTGGGTACATACCTGCGCGACCGCATTTTCGTCCACGAACCCACACAACCTCTTCAATCTTCCGGAGAGACCCTTCTCTTGCTCCCGCCCTTATCACAAGCACAACTTGTGGGGACTAGAGAGAGGGCCTTCTCTGTGGTGGCCCCTCGACTCTGGAATTCGCTCCCCAGAGATATTAGGCAAGCCCCCACCCTGGCAATCTTCAGGAGGAGCCTGAAAACTTGACCTTCAATGACTGAATGTATGATAATCCTGGAACAAACTCTGCATAAAATGCCCTCAGAAGCACTTTATTTTCTGGTTGTGCAATTAAATCCTACCTCATTCCCCGGATACCCCCCCCCCCCGATACTTTAAATTGCCCTATCTCCCAGTGTTTTAAAATTTTTAATCTTGGCCCTGCCCATGGTGATCATCTTTAGTGTCTTAATGTTTTGATTTCATATTGTTGTGTTGTTTGTTTACATTGGTTTTGTATTTTAGGTTATTTTATTTTCTGATTTTTCTGTTGTGTTCTTGTGTTATATTGTGTTTACCGTATTGGTGGGCGTGGCCTCGTGTAAGCCGTCCCGAGTCCGAGTCTCTTATGGTCGGATATGGGAGCTGAAGAGGCCGGAGGGGAGGCCGAACACAGAGGAAGAAGAAGAAGGCAAGAGGCAGGGCAGGGGAATCTCNGGAGGGGAGGGGGGAAGGGAGGGAGACCTCACCACCTCCGAGGAGGCTAGTCATAGATGCAGGAGAAATGCCAGGAGAGCGTGCTTCGGGAAGGAAGGAAGGAAGGAAGGAAGGGAGAGCTGGGCCAGGCTGCTTGCTCGCTCTCTCCTCAAGGAACGGAAGAGGCAGCCCTTGGCTGGCAGGCAGGTGGGCGTGTTCGGGGAGGCCGCACCACCCCTCTCTCAGTCCCGGAGGGATCACTCCACCCCTCTCCACCCCTAGGGTCACTTCCCCTCCACCTCTTTCCTACCACTTCCTTCCTTCCTTCCTCTTCGCCCGCCTTTGCCTCGCCAAAGTGGCGACGACGGCGTTTGCTGCAAAGAGGACGGGGCCAGAGCGACGTCACTCCCCCCTCTGGAGAAGAGGAGGTCAATGGAAAGCCAAGGGGCAGGGCCCCTGGCTCCCGATTGGCCGCCCGCAAGGTTTGTGGCCGGCTGCCATTCTCGGCCCCACCCGCCCTTCCGCCGGCCTCATTTCCATGCTTAAAGGGACAGAGGCCAATTTCCCACGGCACACCTGATGATCGTTCACGGCACCCTAGTGTGCCCCGGCACACTGGTTGGGAAACACTGCATAGGAAGGCATCTGAGTTTTTGGTTAGAATATAATATCAGCCCTATTGTATCCTTGTAGGTGGGATATGAAGTGAGGATGAGCTCTGATAATAAGCAGGAAGGCAAAGCAGACAACCAACCATAACTTTGGCCAAACACTGCACTGCTTTCAGTCCGACTTACTCACTGCTTTGCTTGAGACAGAAATTATTCCAAGGGTCAGTATTTCATGAAGTAAGGCAAGCAATGGCAAGGTGCGCATGAGCAATATCTATGCATACGTGGCAATCCTTTTCTGAGGTCTATGTAACCAGCACAGAATGTATCAAAGCTTATGTGTTGCTTGCAAGGATGTTCTCGACATAGCCATCGCTTTTGGTTGATGATCCTGGGCAGATATTATTGCCGCTAAAGCATTTCTAGCGTGCCAAAAAATAAAAGAGTTCACAAAACATTACAGCACATGGGAGACATCAGCTATTTCAAAATGGAGTTATTCGGGTTCACTAAAACAGATTGGCATAACAGCTGAATCTATCATTCTTGTTTTACGGCAACCACTTGCCGGCAGCGGCAGGAATTCGTTCTACAAAAGGGGGAAAAGGTAGTTCTCATTTCTCAGTTCCCATTTCCTTTTGCTCCGAGGACAGCCATGCGTTGCCGTCCGCTCCGTGTTCCTTTGCTCATTTCAGGCACTTAAGGAGCAGCAATGGAGCACGTCTTGCTAATGGCCCTGTTAATACAGGCCGGTCACAGCCGTTAAGCAGACCTTCTAATTGAGTTAGGATTACCTGACCTGCGTGGTTCCGCCCAACCTTGGGGAAGTTCCTTTGTCTTTGGATTACGACTACTAACCTTTCCATTGGTGCCCCCTTGACGTGGGGTGGAGGCTTGCGTACCCTAAAGAGGTTGTGAGCTATGCTGGCAGTGGCATAATAGTCACCGGTAGGGCCTCCCATGCCAGACAGGTTACAGCCAAAGAGCGTCAAAGGGCAGGGTGGGCTCTCTAGGCTTTTGGCAACCATCCTAGGAGAAGGAAAACTCTAATTTCAAACCCAGGCAGATGGTGCTCGTCTAACCCTGTAAGGTCAACCATCTAAGACAGGGCTGCTCAAGTAGTTGATCACGATCGACCAGTCGATCTTCGGCCTTATCCAGTCGATCTTCGGGCCTCACTTCGACCGATGGCAGGATGGGGCGCTTCTGCGCCTGCGCGCGCAGTGCCAGCCGCGCAGCGCGCCATCCACGCCCGCCCACTCCTTTGCTCTGCTGCATTCCTCCTCCCTCCCTCCTTCTCAGGTCCCATTGTCCACATTGCCCAGCAATGAATGGCCTTGCAGCTGAAAGGTCTGTCTGCTTTCATTCTGCCAGATAATATCTGTGGAATTATGTCAGGGTAGGAGAAAGAACTGTTTGGATGCATTTCTACATGTTTTATTGTCACATTGCCCAGCAATGAATGGCCTTGCAGCTGAAAGGTCTGTCTGCTTTCATTCTACCAGATAATATCTGTGGAATTATGTCAGGGTGGGAGAAAGAACTGTTTGGATGCATTTCTACATGTTTTATTGTCACGTTGCCCAGCAATGAATGGCCTTGCAGCTGAAAGGTCTGTCTGCTTTCATTCTACCAGATATATCTGTGGAATTATGTCAGGGTGTGGAGAAAGAACTGTTTGGATGCATTTCTACATGTTTTATTGTCACGTTGCCCAGCAATGAATGGCCTTGCAGCTGAAAGGTCTGTCTGCTTTCATTCTACCAGATAATATCTGTGGAATTATGTCAGGGTGGGAGAAAGAACTGTTAGGATGCATTTCTACATGTTTTATTGTCACATTGCCCAGCAATGAATGGCCTTGCAGCTGAAAGGTCTGTCTGCTTTCATTCTGCCAGATAATATCTGTGGAATTATGTCAGGGTGGGAGAAAGAACTGTTTGGATGCATTTCTACATGTTTTATTGTCACATTGCCCAGCAATTAATGGCCTTGCAGCTGAAAGGTCTGTCTGCTTTCATTCTGCCAGATAATATCTGTGGAATTATGTCAGGGTAGGAGAAAGAACTGTTTGGATGCATTTCTACATGTTTTATTGTCACATTGCCCAGCAATGAATGGCCTTGCAGCTGAAAGGTCTGTCTGCTTTCATTCTACCAGATAATATCTGTGGAATTATGTCAGGGTGGGAGAAAGAACTGTTTGGATGCATTTCTACATGTTTTATTGTCACGTTGCCCAGCAATGAATGGCCTTGCAGCTGAAAGGTCTGTCTGCTTTCATTCTACCAGATAATATCTGTGGAATTATGTCAGGGTGGGAGAAAGAACTGTTTGGATGCATTTCTACATGTTTTATTGTCACGTTGCCCAGCAATGAATGGCCTTGCAGCTGAAAGGTCTGTCTGATTTCATTCTACCAGATAATATCTGTGGAATTATGTCAGGGTGGGAGAAAGAACTGTTTGGATGCATTTCTACATGTTTTATTGTCACGTTGCCCAGCAATGAATGGCCTTGCAGCTGAAAGGTCTGTCTGCTTTCATTCTACCAGATAATATCTGTGGAATTATGTCAGGGTGGAGAAAGAACTGTTTGGATGCATTTCTACATGTTTTATTGTCACGTTGCCCAGCAATGAATGGCCTTGCAGCTGAAAGGTCTGTCTGCTTTCATTCTACCAGATAATATCTGTGGAATTATGTCAGGGTGGGAGAAAGAACTGTTTGGATGCATTTCTACATGTTTTATTGTCACGTTGCCCAGCAATGAATGGCCTTGCAGCTGAAAGGTCTGTCTGCTTTCATTCTACCAGATAATATCTGTGGAATTATGTCAGGGTGGGAGAAAGAACTGTTTGGATGCATTTCTACATGTTTTATTGTCACATTGCCCAGCAATTAATGGCCTTGCAGCTGAAAGGTCTGTCTGATTTCATTCTGCCTGATAATATCTGTGGAATTATGTCAGGGTGGGAGAAATAATTGTTTGGATGCATTTCTTTATGTTTTATTGTCCACATTGTTCCCGCAATGCCCCGCGGGAGAAGCGGCGCGCAGGAGAAGCGGCGCGCGGATGATGGGTGTGCGCACACGCAAGGTAGATCTTCTTGACGTGGTTTTTTAAAAAGTAGCTCGCATGCTGAGAAAGTGTGGGCACCCCTGATCTAAGAGAAGGAAACTCAAACCAAACCTATGACTTGAAGACCTCGCTGCCACCATCCAAGTTTGCTAGGCCCCGGCAGATGAACCTTTGGTTTAAAGGGTGAGGCCAGTTCTGTGCACACTGCGCTCCACCAGAAAAATTCATTGCACAGGCTCGAAGGACATATCCAACTTCCGAAAAAGCCCTGTAGCGATAGGCGAGGGACAAAACGGCAGGTGTAAAGATGCACTGGAAGCCGCAGACCCAACCCTGCATGCAGGATGCTGCGGCCTCTTTTGAGAAGACATGCCGAATGGGTCTCGAAGAGAAATGACAACGCAGAAAGAACCGCAACTTGGAAACAACATCACCCAAGGAGACTTTCTGCTGTGCTTTCTGCAACCGGACTTGCCTATCTCAGATTGGCCTTTTTAGTCATCAGCGCGCTTGTAAAAAGCGTGGGATGAGTCCTTCCTAAGAATCTTCATTCATGAAGTAATGCCAGATGAGATGAGACGACTACTAACAAACCCCCCCCCCCCCACGCACACACACACAAAATAAAGTCTCCGATTGCAGTGGTTCAGCCTGCACTTGTTCCATTGCCTGAGGTTTCTGTGCCTAATGCCCAAGATCCTGCAGACCCACAGGGGCTTGGAAATGGGGATTTTGGACAGGAGAGTGATGTTAGCCATGATGAAGCTGAGGATTCTGGGATGGTCAGGCCTGCATTAGATGTGTCATTACAGAGAGTCAGCATAGGAAAATCTGTGCTCAAGTCCGTTCAGCAGTTCAACTTCCTGGGAAGCATCATCTCTTCAGATGCCAAGATTGACAAAGAGATAGATCACAGATTAGCAAAGGCATAGAGTGCATTCGGAAGGCTTCACAAAAGAGTCTGGAGCAACAAGCACCTGAGGCAAAGCACCAAAATCAGTGTGTACAGAGCTATCGTCTATTCTCCTCTATGAGTCTGAAACATGGGACACCCATTGCCAACACCTACGACTCCTCAAACCAGCCACGTCAGTCGTATCATCATTCCAGTTCGTCCCTTTAAGGTGCTGCATCTATTGACCAAACGCTTGGTCCCAGAGCCATGCCTTTAACTTCTTTCGGAAAGTCAGGAGGAAGGCGGCCCATCTTACCTCAGTTGGAAGTGTGTCCCATAGATGGGGAGCCACCATCAAGAAGGCTCTGTCTCTCGTCCCTGCCAAGCTCATTTGAGCTGTTGACGGGAACGAGAGCAGGGCCTCCTCAGATTATCTTACATTTTGAGGTGGGACGTAGGGGTGGATGCATTCGGAGAAGTAAGCTGGCCAGAACCGTATAATAATAATAATAATAATAATAATAATACATTTTATTTATATTCCGCTCTTCTCACCCCTATATTCCACTCTTCTCACCCCAAAAGATTACAGGTACACATACTTAGCAGACAATCCCTGCCGTTTCCACATACACAGTCAACACAAAAGCTGGACTAAACAAGCTTTTGTGTTGACTGTGCTCTGAACCAGTGCCCTTGTGAGTTGTGTTTCCACATACACAACATATAGACGAACAGAGGCAAACTCTGGCCACCAGGGGGAGCTGACGCACTCCTCATCTCTCAGCGTTCCCAGCGTCCCTTGTTGTTCCTTCCGCATTCCTCAGCGTTCCTGGAGTTCTTTAATGGCCTCATAATTCAGTCAAAATTTGCCTCCCCAATTAATGGTACTTTTATCTCCTACTTGACAGATGCAACTGCCTTACGGGCTGCAAAGGGCGACAGCAGGCTACACTTAAAGGTCGAGCACCCACCCCGACCCGGGCAGGCCTCGAACTCATGACCTATTGGTAAGAGAGATCTCATGCAGCTGACACTTAGCCAGCTGTGCCACATTCCCGGTATAGAGCTTTATAGGTCAAAACCAGCACTTTGAATTGGACTTGGAGATGGACCGGCAGCCAGTGGAGCTGACACATCAGGGGTGGTGGTATGTTCCCTGTATGTCGCCTCAGTTAGTAAACTGGCTGCTGACCGTTGTACTAGCTGAAGTTTCCGAACCCTCTTTATTATTTACTAGCTGTACCCGGCACGCGTTGCTGTGCTCTATTTAGGAGATGCGAGAAAGTCTGAGTATGTAAGGGTTGGAATTGTTGTTAGTTATGGTGTTGTTGGGGCCATGGCTGTGTCGTTGTGGGTTGTTCTGATGGGTAGGATGTTGGAGTCCTGTGGAGTTGTTGTTGTGTGGTGTTGCTGGCGTTCTGCATAGCTTGTGGATATACAATGTTTTTTGTCTTTTCGTCTGCTGTGTTGTTGTAGAGGTTGATGCGTGTGTGGGTGGGGTACTTTGGAAGTGAGTGGAGGTACTTGAAATCCCATTATCCATGGTGTGTCCTCCTCTGAACTGCAGTCGGATGGAGTGTGGGTCATGGGGGGCATTGTGTGCCAAGTTTGGTCTTTATTGGTCTTGGTTCTGGGCCACAGTGGTCTGTGGGGAATTATGGGTTTTGAAGTACTACAAATCCCATTATCCATGGAGGTACTTCAAGTCCCATAATCCATGGTCCACCCTCCTCCAAACTGTAGTAGAATGTAGCGTGGGTCATAGGGGCTCTGTGTGCCAAGGTAGGTTACTGTAAATTCAGGCCATACACAATGTCCCATGAGCTGAGGCCTAGTCAGGAACAGCAAGTTAATGAAGCCTTACTGTCAATTCAGGCCATACACAATGTCCAATGAGCTGAGGCGTAGTCGGGAGAATCAAGTTAATGAAGCCTTACTGTCAATTCAGAGCGTAAACAGCATTCCATTAAGTGAGGCCTAGTCAGGGAAATTAAGTTAATGAAGCCTTACTGTCATTTTTGGGCGCGGTCTGTGATTTGTAGGAGTGTAAATTTTCTGTGGGAAGTGAATTGGGTGTTTGTGTTTGTGCCTCAGCCCTTTGCCTTATCCTCCTCTGACAGTTTATTATGGGTTGGCTGTTCATGTTGGCTGGCCAGTACAGGAGTTATGCAAATCCGCCCTTATTGGCAGCCAATCATGTTGTCAGAATGTAGAGGCTGGGAGAGTCGTTGGCAGCCCCGGAGGATGCTGGGAAATGTAGGGTTTTTTTACTCGTTGTTTTGGGGGCCTTTTAGGTTTTGGGGGGGAAAGTTTCTTTGCTACAAACGTACCTTGCTTGAGGCCTATTTCTCTTGGCAAGTTTGGTGTTTCTGCGTTGTAAGGTTTCTCTGTTTGGGACGGTCGTTCCATGACGACTCTTCCTTTTTATATATATATATATATATATATATATATATATATATAAATAAAATTTATTATTTATTCAGTTTTATATGCCGTACTTCCCCGAGGGCTCAGGACAGCTTGCAGAGAATATATATATATACATACATACATACATACATACATATATATACACTTTAAAACAACTGAAATGAAACTCTTAACTAAATCTATAAAAATATATACAGCTGATTAACCAGATCAGTCCCCAAAAGCCTGCTGGAATAAAAAACGTCTTCAAAGGCAGCCCCATGTAGAGCGTGTTGCAGTAATCTATTTGGGATGTAACAAGAGCGTGGACTACCGTGGCCAAGTCAGACTTCCCAAGGTACGGGCGCAGCTGGCGCACAAGTCTTAACTGTGTTCAGGTGGTATCAATCTGCATGAATTCAGGAGTGTAGGCACAGCCCTATCACAATATTTCTTCCGGTTCAATACCCTGCCTTTTCCTCGGGTTTATTTCATCCAGATTGTGGAACATATCAAAGTTTTGAGCTCTAGCCTCGAAACAGGAGATCTCTGTTAAAGTTTAGACTAAAACCCAGAATGGATCAAGGATTTCCCTCTCATTTATCGACTGAAGAGTCTCTGGTCACCATGAGAGGATCGGGGAGAGAAAAGAGACAGATGATAGACAGGTATGAGATAGTCTGCTGTTCAGAAAGTGTTCGGAAAGGAGGAGGCATTTGTCATCCTCATTCATAATATTGCAAGCCAACAGAGAGCGGAGACGTCCAGGAAAGCTTGAATGGTGCAATATGACTCGTGACTCAGCGGCTGCAAGTAGTCACAGGGGAACCTGCTGCAGTTCGCTCTGAGTGCATCTACACTGTAGAATGAAGGTAGTTTGACACCACTTTAACCTGACCAATATACAGGGGAAATAAATCACTGCAGGGAATGAAAAGGGAGGGAAATCGTGCCCAAATAAATACACCCCCCCCCCAAAATCACCATATCCTTTTGTATGTACCAACAAACGATAACCCAAGGCAGCAATCAGCCAGGCTTTGAAGCTGCAAGGCCATTCAATGCTTGGATGTTATGCATTCATTAACTGACCAATATACAGGGAAAATAAATCACTGCAGGGAATAAAAAGGGAGGGAAATCGTGCCCAAATAAATACCCCAAAAGTCACCATGTCATTTTGTATATTCCAACAAAGGATTCCCCCAGGCAGCAACCAACCAGGCTTTGAAGCTGCAAGGCCATTCAATGTTTTGGTGATATGAACATTATACAGGGGAAATAAATCATTGCAGGAAATAAAAAGGGAGGGAAATTGTGCCCAAATAAATACCCCAAAAGTCCCCCTATCCTTTTGTACCTCCCAACAAAGGATTCCCCCAGGCAGCAGCCAGCCAGGCTTTGAAGCTGCAAGGCCATTCAATCCTTCATTGGTAGGCATTCATTACCTGAACAACATACAGAGGGAAAACTCACTTCTGGGAATAAAAAGGGGGAAATCATGCCCAAGTAAATACCCCAAAAATCACCATATCTCTTTGTATGTCCCAATGAAAGAATCCCCCCAGGAAGCAACCAGCCAGGCTTTGAAGCTGCAAGGCCATTCGATGCTAATGAAGCTGGCCAATTTTTAACATTCGCACTTGTCTCCAAAAGACAATAATGCCCAACCTGGGCATTATTCCACAGATATATACACCTGACTTGCCTAGTTTCCAACAAATCTCACAACCTCTGAGGATGCCTGCCGTAGATGTGGGCGAAACGACAGGAGAGAATGCTTCTGGAACATTTGTATGGTTCCATGCAACGGAATCCTGGAAGTTGTCATTTTACAAGGTCTCTAGCCTTCATGCCAGAGAGTGCTGGCGCCTCACCAAACTACACATCCACAGCAGTTAAAGTGGTGCCAAACTACATTCATTTTAGTATAGATGCGTCCAGATGAGAAGTCACACTTCTATTTGGGATCCCTCCTGGCCCAAATCAAAGCAAACAAGACAGATGGCAACTCCTGGTTACTGGCATGGTAAATCTGTGCTATGTTTGAGTATGAACCTAATCAGAATCAGTTCAGCAAAATGAATATCTCCTTTCAGGTTTGGACTAAAACCCAGAGTAGATTCACCACTGCACTAACCGCTCTGAGTCCCCCCACGGGGTTGAGAAGGATGCTGTAAATAAATAAATAAATATCAAGCATGCACTGTCTACCAACAAAAATATTATATGTCTTGTCAAAGGCTTTCATGGCCGGAATCACTGGGTTGCGGTGAGCTTTTCGGGCTGCCTGGCCATGTTCCAGAAGCATTCCCTCCTGACGTTTCGCCCACATCTATGTCAGGCCTCTTCGGCGTTGAGTATTTATGTCACAGCGGGTAGGCAACAGAAATATAGAAGTTTAATTCCCCATCGGCCCAAAAACTCCAGTCTCTGTTCGAGTGAATAATGAAACTCTCATTCAATTCACAAGGTAAATATATAACTTTGTATTGAATTGTATTTAACAATAACTGGCAAAACATCGAAAAACAACAGCCATCACAGCTACCTTTCTAAACATCCTTTCCTCACAGATATTAAATCCCAACTGTCACTTTGTAACTGACATTCCTCAAGGTTCCATTTAGCAGTCTTGAGACAGCGCCATCTGGTGTCAAACATGTCACACTGCAGGTCATCTCAAACTGCGAAAATATATCTTGTGCTGACTCATGAATTGCTATTCAAAATGCAATAATCTGACACTCCTCCTTCATGAGCAACACAAGTACACACATTACTTATAATAACAATATCTTCTTACAAAATACATTTAATTTACAATTAGTCAATGCTTTTGTAAACATATCAGCCATATTCTTGTGTTTTCCTTTTAAATACACACTTGCAACCAATTACCTTTACATCTTTGGTTACATCTGCTTGTTCTAAAACATTTAAAGAATGAAGTGAATCAAATTCCTTCTTCATTGCTTTTACCCAACAATCACGTTCATTTTTCGGTCTACGCAATGCTTCAGCATAAGAATTAGGATCTTTCCACTCTATACTTCCTATTTGCATGACTTGGTACTTGGCTGGTGGAATTCCTTTAGTGATACGTGTGGATCTCCTAGGAATCTCATCCTTAGTCTCCTCCACATCCCTAATCTCCTCTTGACAATGTCCATCAACCTCTGTTACAGATTTGGACACTAAGTCAGAGTTTGTGGCGCAAAAAAATCATGAAAATTACTTTCTTCAGATTGTTCCTTGCTTTCTTCCACATTTGCCTCATCTAATACCTCTACAACTTCAGATTCATTCTTTACTCTAGAAACACTTGGAGTTATGAACACTTCAGTGTTCGCATGAATTCTATCCCAATGAGTATTATTTTCGAACTTTACAGATCTGGAGACTGTGATCTTCTTTCCTGGATGTTTCGCCCACATCTATGTCAGGCCTCCTCAGAGGTTGTGAGTTCTGTTAGAAACTAGGCAAGTGGGGTTTCTATATCTGTGGAAAGTCCAGGGTGGGAGAAAGAACTCCTGTCTGCTTGAGGCAAGTGTGAGTGTTGCAATTGGCCACCTGAATTAGCATTGAATGGCCTTGCAGCTTCAAAGCCTGGCTGATTGCTGTTTGGGGAAAAGGCTTTGAAGCTGCAAGGCCATTCAATGCTAATTAAGATGGCCAATGGCAACATTCACACTTGACTCCAACAGACCAGAGTTCTTTCTCCCACCCTGGACATTATTCTACAGATATATAAACCTCACTTGCCCAGTTTCCAAGGATGCCTTCGGAGGATGCCTGCCACAGATGTGGGTCAAATGCCAGGAGAGAATGCTGCTGGAACATGGCCATACAACCCAGAAAAGTCACAGCAACCCTAAAATATTATATTCCTTCAGCACAGTATACCATCATGTTTATTTATTTTAAACTGCTCAGAGCCTTTGGGGAGTGGGGGTATACAAATTTGATAAATAAATAAATATTTATTGTATTTATTTACAGTATTTATATTCCACCCTTCTCACCCCGCAGGGGACTCAGGGCGATTACAATGTACATATACATGGCAAACATTCCATGCCATAGACACGCAACATATATAGACAGACACTCAGAGGCTATTTAACATTCCAGCTTCTGGCCACCAGGGGAGTTGTCACTTCCTCATTCTTTGCATACTTCCTGGAGATTTTATGGCCTCGTAAATCAGTTAAATTAGCCTCCCCACAAAGTGATACCTAAATTTCCTACTTGACAGATGCCACTGTCTTTCGGGCTTCAAAGGTCAACAACAAGCTACACAATTTTGGTCGGGAGCTCACTCCGACCTGGGCTGACTTCGAACTCATGACCTTAATGATCTTAATGCAGCTGACTCCCAGCCAGCTGCATTAATTAAACAATGTTTAATTTTTCCATATCTGCTAGAAGAGACAAAGGGTATATCGACAAAGGGTGTATCTACATTGTAGAATTAATGTGGTTTGTCACCACTTTAACTGCCATGGCTCAATGCTATGGAATCATGGGATCTGTAGTTTGCTGAAGCACTAGTACTCTTTGGCAGTGAAGGCCAAAGGTGCTATAAAAATCTACAACTCCCATAAAACCAGAGCTTTGAGCCGTGGCAGTTAAAGTGGTTTCAAACTCCATTAATTCTAGAATGCAGATGTACCCAAAGAGACAATGTTTGTCGAAAAGAGGAGTGATCCTGCTAAAATCACATATAGCTTCTTGGCTATGCTTGTAAAATTGGAATGAATTCGGATTAAATTCACTTTTGAAGCGGTTTCAAAGCGATGTAAGCAACCCAGAAGTGAATTTGCCTTTTCGAGGCCGCCGCCGTCATTATCAGAAAGGAATCGGCAGTAGATTTCCACCCCTCCCGAGGTGCTTTCCCCTCATTGGCTGTTTAACCCAGTTTGGAGGCGGACGTCCTTCCCTCCGCGTCAGAACTGGGGCGACAGCTGCATCCAAACTGGGTTAAACATGGCTGTCACCCCAGTTCTGATGCGGAGGGAAGACATCCGCATCCAAACTGGGTTAAACATGCGTGTCCGCCATTAACGAAGCCATTCCAAAATTTTGGAAGTTATTCGGAAAAATTCCGAAATTTTTTCGAAAAATTTCGGAAGTCATTCAGATTCAAAGCATCATCGCCCCGTACATCCAGAACTAGTTTTGAACCATTTTTTAAAAATCAAACAGGCCGAATAGCTTCCTTTTTCATATGTATTTGCACATGGATAAAGCTAGCTGCTAATCTATATATATAAAGGAAGAGTCGTCATGGAACGACCGTCCCAAACAGAGAAACCTTACAACGCAGAGACACCAAACTTGCCAACAGAAATAGGCCTCAAGCAAGGTACGTTTGTAGCAAAGAAACTTTCCCCCAAACCTAAAAGGCCCCCAAAACAACGAGTAAAAACCCTACATTTCCCAGCATCCTCCGGGGCTGCCAACGACTCTCCCAGCCTCTACATTCTGACAACATGATTGGCTGCCAATAAGGGCGGATTTGCATAACTCCTGTACTGGCCAGCCAACATGAACAGCCAACCCATAATAAACTGTCAGAGGAGGATAAGGCAAAGGGCTGAGGCACAAACACAAACACCCAATTCACTTCCCACAGAAAATTTACACCCCTACAAATCACAGACCACGCCCAAAAATGACAGTAAGGCTTCATTAACTTAATTTCCCTGACTAGGCCTCACTTAATGGAATGCTGTTTACGCTCTGAATTGACAGTAAGGCTTCATTAACTTGATTCTCCCGACTACGCCTCAGCTCATTGGACATTGTGTATGGCCTGAATTGACAGTAAGGCTTCATTAACTTGCTGTTCCTGACTAGGACTCAGCTCATGGGACATTGTGTATGGCCTGAATTTACAGTAACCTACCTTGGCACACAGAGTCCCCATGACCCACGCTACATTCTACTACAGTTTGGAGGAGGGTGGACCATGGATTATGGGACTTGAAGTACCTCCATGGATAATGGGATTTGTAGTACTTCAAAACCCATCTTTCCCCACAGACCACTGTGTCCAAGAACCAAGACCGATAAAGACCAAACTTGGAAAACAATGCACCCCATGACCCACACTCCATCCGAC
Source organism: Anolis apletophallus (assembly GCA_030556195.1). Lineage (NCBI taxonomy): Eukaryota > Metazoa > Chordata > Lepidosauria > Squamata > Anolidae > Anolis > Anolis apletophallus. The sequence continues at coordinate 7,039,562 of JARBWK010000003.1, read as the reverse complement.
TGCAGATTAGAGGTGGACACACCATGGATAATGGGATTTCAAGTACCTCCACTCACTTCCAAGGTACCCCACCCACACACGCATCAACCTCTACATCAACACAGCAGACGGAAAGACAAAAAACATTGTATATCCACAAGCTATGCAGAACACCAGCAACACCACACAACAACAACTCCACAGGACTCCAACATCCCACCCACCAAAACAGCCCAACAACACAGCCATGACCCCAACAACACCATAACTAACAACAACTCCAACCCTTACATACTCAGACTTCCTCGCATCTCCAAAATAGGGCACAGCAACGCGTGCCAGGTACAGCTAGTATTTATTTTAAAAGACAAAGCTAGACGAAGTGTTGTCGAAGGCTTTCATGGCCGCAATCACTGGGTTGCTGTGAGTTTTTCAGGCTGTATGGCCATGTTCCGGAAGCATTCTCTCCTGACGTTTCACCCGCATCTATGGCAGGCATATGGATTATACGTCAGGAGAGAATTCTTCTGGAGCATCGCCATAAAACCTGGAAAACTCACAGCAACCCCTTTGCAAGAAGTTTGCTGTTGCTCTTTTGACACTTTGTGGAGAACCAGGCAGAGGAAACAATACTTTAAAATATGATGATAACAAGGCTCTTGAAGACTGGTGAGGGGCTTGCACCATGTCAATGCCCATTGGATGCAATCATATCCAGAACATCTTCTCAACAAGGGTAGCACGAAGGCAGGGCTGCCCACACTTTTTCAGCATGCGAGCTACTTATAATAAAACCAAGTCAGAAAGATCTACCGAGAGATATGCAGGGAGGAGCAGGGGGAGGGGCTTGGCGCAGCCTGGCTCCGCCCCATCTGGCTTTAGCTCTACCACAGCTTCTCCAGGCTTGAGGAGGGTAGTGCCAAGCCAATGGTGGCATAGCTAGCCACCACTGGCTTGGCACTACCCTCCTCACGGCTGAAGACGCTGGGGTAGAGCTGGAGCTGGGGGGAGGGGGTGGGGCTTGGCGCGGCATGGCTTCGCCCCCTCCCCCCTCTGTCTTTAGCGCTACCACAGCTTCTCCAGGCTAGAGGAGGGTAGTGCCAAGCCTGTGGTGGCATATCTAGCCACTACTGGCTTGGCACTACCCTCCTCAAGGCTGAAGAAGCTGTGGTAGCGCTGAAGCCGGGGAGGGGGCGGGGCTTGGTGTGGCCTGGCTCCGCCCCCTCCCCCCTCTGTCTTTAGCGCTACCACAACTTCTCCAGGCTAGAGGAGGGTAGTGCCAAGCCAGTGGTGGCATAGCTAGCCACTACTGGATTGGCACTACCCTCCTCAAGCCTGGAGAAGCTGTGGTAGTGCTGAAGCCGGGGAGGGGGCGGGGCTTGTCGCAGCATGGCTCCGCCCCCTATAGAAGTGCCCCATCCGGCTGGGATCAACCTCCTTCAGTCCTGGGATCGACCAGTCGATCATGATCGACTTCCTGGGCAGCCCTGCACTAAGGCATTTAGAGTCTCTCGAACCACTCTATTGGAAGATAAACCGACCTCTAGTGATAACAGATTGGTATGGCCCCTAACACTAACTAATTTGTCCAAGCATGTTATTAAAACTGTGAAAATATATTGGCAACTTATAAGTGACATACCTGGATGCGAGAGACCCCCTATGATCGCACACAAAAGAACACAGAACATCAGAGACATGCTGGTACATTCGGACATAGACTATCATTCTCAAATCACTAAAGTCAAACCCAACTTAGTAGGGAATTTTGCATGCCATCACTGTTCGATATGTCCACAAATCATTCAAACAAAAGTATTCCAGAATCCTTATACTAAAGCTCCTTACCGGTTACAACATTTTGCCACTTGTACCACCAAAGGCATGGTCTATATTATTATTTTCTCATGCTCTCTTATGTACATCGGCCAAACAAACAGACAAGTTAAACAACGGATCATCAAGCACAAGAGCAAAATTAGAAATCATTCTGTGGATTCCATTTTTTATAAACATTTTGCTGATTTAAACCATAGTGCAGAATCACTTTGGGTGATGATTTTAGAGGTTGCCCCCCCCATTTGGATTTGTGTACTAAATTATTACAGCATGAATCATTTTCAATTTTTACCCTTAAAACTATATATACCAAGGGTCTAAATGACACCATTTCATATCAATGTTTTCTGTAAGCTATGGTGTATGGCTCTTTAACAGTTTTATCACTTGCTCTACCTGTTCTGGGCCCCTTTAATTGCTTCACTTTATGTACTAGTTCCTACCTGTTGGCTATGTGCTTGCTACAGAATCAAACAAATTGCAGAGCACTATTTAGGAGAACCAGTTGTAAGTATATATGCCTCTTTTGTTATTTATGCCTTATTTATTTATTTATTTATTTATTATTCGGGTTTCTATGCCGCCGACTCCTGAGGCTCGCGGCTCTCACAGGAACCGAAGGTACAACTACACACAAGCAATGCGATAAAACATCTAAGACAATTAAACAGTTAAAACAGCAAAATACAAAACCCCCAGGTACAGTTCAGAAATTAGATAGCGTGACACCCCAGGACAGCGGCTAAAGCGGAACATGGGCAGGACCTACTCACCGAAGGCCTGCTTAAACAAATAAGTTTTGCAGGCGCGTCTAAACGGGAGCAGGTCCTTTATAGCCAGCGTTCCAGCCGGGAGGGCGTTCCACAGCGTAGGAGCTATAACGGAGAACGCCCTCCGGCGAGTAGATGTCAGTTTAGCCGATTTCGCCGAGGTAACTCTAACAAATTAGCATCCTCGGAGCGTAGTGATCTCGGGGGACAGTGTGGGGTGAGTCGGTCCCTCAAGTACGCTGGCCCCAGGCCATGCAAGGCCTTAAAGGTAAGAACCAACACCTTGAAGGAGATCCGGTGCTCGATTGGGAGCCAGTGCAGATCCTGCAAAACAGGTGTGATGTGGCGGCCTGCTGGGGTTCCAGACAGGAGCCGGGCGGCAGTGTTCTGCACCAGCTTGAGCTTCCGGGTCGCCGACAAAGGAAGGCCAACGTAAAGCGTTACAGTAATCCAGCCTTGAGATGACCGTAGCTTGGATCACCGTGGCCAGGTCATTCCGGGAGATATAGGGGGCCAGCCTCCGAGCCTGTCGCAGATGAAAAAAAGCAACCTTGCTGACCGCGGAGACCTGGGCCTCCATGGTTATATGTTTGCAATATTTGGAAATATTTTCCCTTTTGGTACATGTTCTAGCCACCTGTATATATTCCCTTTAGATCCACTGCTTCATTGCATCTTTATACTATACCAGGGGTCGGGTACCTTTTTGACTCAAAGAGCCATAAAAGCAAAATATTTGGAAATTTATTTCAGTGGGAGCCATATTATACACACACACACACACACACACACACACACACACACACACACACTGAAATACTATGAGTAAAGGATTCCCTTTGCCCATCGGCAGGGACCTTTACCTGCATGTCTTCCGCTTCTTCCTTTGTTTGGGGAAGCTCTCCTCCTGCACTCTTCCCTCTTCCCCCGCTGTTGCACCGAGTTCCTTGGAGGCCCACCATGCATCCGGCCTCTCTGTTTTAGGCCGTCTTTTCTCTCTGTTAGGGAGGGAGGGCTCACGGGGGGGGGCTGTGCCTGCCCCTCCCCCCCCTTTCTTGCCACTGGTCCTGGATTGGCTTTCGGTCGGGCGGGGAAAAGTCCATGGACCCGGCCTGCCCCGATCCTCCCTGCCTCCCTTGCTGTGTGTTTCCAGCCTGGCAGGGCCCGCCATGCGGCATTTTCCGCGGCCCAGGGCCGCTTTCTGGCAACTCCTCTGGCGGTGCCTGCGGCCCGGTATCCAGCCCCTCTCCACCTAAGGAGTTTCCGGAAAGCAGCCCTGGGCCATGTGGCGTGTGGTGGACCCGGCCTGCCCCGGTCCTCCCCGCCTCCCTTGCTGTGGGACCGCCGGCAGGGACCGCTATGCAGTGTTTTCCACGGCCCAGGTCTACTTTCCGCCAATTCCTTGGGCGGGGAGGGGTTCGAATGCCGGGCCTGTCACGCCTGGGAGCCATAAAGAATTGCCAAAAGAGCCATATATGGCTCGCAAGCCATAGGTTCCTGACCCCTGCTTTATACTTATCCACCTGAGGAAGAATTGATATTTTGGAGAACTTGAGGTCCACTTCATTATACTCTTCACATTTCTCCACTTGAGGAAGACGTTAGACAGTCGAAACCGGTCTGGAAATCCTCTACGTGGATATCCTCCTACAAGGAACTGGAAGTAAGGGATCAGATGCCCTTAGGAAAAGTCTACCTTACTGCGAGAAAGACTCTACTTTTGTGTTTGATGTTCAAGCCACTGTATAAATAACAGTTTTGTGGTCCTTATACATTGCTCAATGCTCCATTATATAAGATGGATATACGTTTAATATTATATAAGCTGCAAGAAGAACATTAAATTCCCCCCATATTTTGTATTGTAGCCATTTGCCTGTCAATATACCTGTCAATATACGGCAACCCCATGAATTCCATAGTGTTTTCTTAGAAAGAGATAATTTTGCCAGTCTATTCCTTCGAAACATAACCTGCAGCACCTGGTATTTGTTGGCTGTCTCCAATCCAAGTACTAACCAGGGCTGCCCCTGCTTAGCATACAAGATACAAAAGGATAGTGAGTTGCTGTGAGTTTTCTGGCTTGTTATGGCCATGTTCCAGAAGCATTCTCTCCTGATGTTTTGCCCACATCTATGGCAGGCATCCTCAGAGGTTGTGAGATCTGTTGGAAACTAGGCAAGTCGGGTTTATATATCTGTGGAATAATGCCCATGGTGGGCATTATTGTCTGTTGGAGGCAAGTGTGAATGTTAAATACTGGCCAGCTTCATTAGCATTGAATGGCCTTGCAGCTTCAAAGCCTGGCTGGTTGCTGCCTGGGGGGAATTCTTTCATTGGGACATACAAAGAGATATGGTGATTTTGGGGGTATTTACTTGGGCATGATCCCCCCCCTTTTTTTTTATTCCCAGCAGTGAATTTTCCCCCCGTATGTTGTTCAGGTAATGAATGCATACTACCGAAGCATTGAATGGCCTTGCAGCTTCAATGCCTGGCTGGTTGCTGTTGGGGGAATCCTTTGTTGGAATATACAAAATGATATGGAGACTTCTGGGGTATTTATTTGGGCAGCATTTCCCTCCCTTTGTATTCCCTGCAGTGATTTATTTCCCCTGTATATTGGCCAGGTAATGAATGCATAACACTGAAGCGTTGAATGGTCTTGCAGCTTCAAAGCCTGGCTGGTTGCTGCTTGGGGATCCTTTGTTGGGACATACAAAAGGATATGGTGACTTTTGGGGTATTTATTTGGGCACGATTTCCCTCCATTTTTATTCCCTGCAATGATTTATTTCCCCTGTATAATGTTCAAAAGGATATGGTGACTTTTGGGGGTAATGAATTTATTTCACCTGCATATCACCAAAGCATTGAATGGCCTTGCAGCTTCAAAGCCTGGCTGGATGCTGATATGGAGACCTGGGGAATCCTTTGTTGGGATTTACACAAAATGAATGATATGGAGACTTTGGGGGTATTTATTTTGGGCACAATTTCCCTCCCTTTTTATTCCCCTGCAATGATTTATTTCACCTGTATATTGGTCAGGTAAGGCACGCATATCACCAAAGCATTGAATGGCCTTGCAGCTTCAAAGCCTGGCTGGTTGCTGCTGGGGGAATCCTTTGTTGGAATATACAAAATGATATGGAGACTTTTGGGGTATTTATTTGGGCACGATTTCCCTCCCTTTTTATTCCCTGCAGTGATTTATTTCCCCTGTATATTGGCCAGTTAATGAATGCATAACACCGAAGCATTGAATGGTCTTGCAGCTTCAAAGCCTGGCTGATTGCTGCCTTGGGTTATCATTTTTTGGGACATATAAAAGTATATGGTGACTTTTGGGGTATTTATTTAGGCACGATTTCCCTCCCTTTTTACTCCCTGCAGTGATTTATTTCCCCTGTATATTGGTCAGGTAAGGAATGCATACCACCAAATGCTACCTTATTGCATCTCTACCTAGAAGGAAATCACGTTGATTTTCATGGAATGCAGATCTCTATTCATTTATCCATTATCTGCTATGCCTTCCTTTAAAAAAACCCCCACAAAAATCCAAAAGTAAAGAAAAAAAGGGAAAATAATAATCATAGCTTTAGTATTTGAAGTTCCTTAAAAGTCTCTCTCAAGTCTTATTTTTGGAAAGGCAGCTGAAAATACACCCTTGGAATATAACAAGCTTATTCTATTCATAGTAAGACAAATAACATATCAATAAGATGATTTTTTTTGGGGCGACATTGTAGGACAAAAGAAACCCAAATCGGGGTCCTTTTTCCTGGCATTTCGCTGCTTTTCCGACTCGCTCCGACAGCTCTGGAGCCTTTGTCTGGTGCGTTTCCCCCGCACCGTATAATTTAGCCAATTATTGTCAATTTTACGATAGGATGCACACGCTGCCGCTCGCGCTTCTGCAGGTGTATGATTAGACGTGGGGAAAAATATATCTATATTTTTCATCCAATTCCAGAGTATTGTTTCGCCTTTATAAATGGGCAAAATGTGGGTTTGGCCAAGGGTTCGGGGAGCATGGAAATGCCACCCAAAAGTTCCTCTTGGTTCGATGCAAACACCATACTTTTGTTTCCATTTACAAAAGGAAACAAAAGACGAACAGCAAAGGAGAAGAATGCGAGGATTTGTCTTGACATTTTGAACCAAAAGAAAGCCAGTTTTCTATTAACCAATGAGCTGGAAACGGACCGTCGGAAAGCCAGGAAAGACGGATCGATAGGCTTTTGAGGAATAGACACATCTAAAAATCCCTCTTTTTAAAGAGGAAGAAGTTAACCGGCACCTACGGATATTGATCGATCGATGCCGGATAAATGGAGTTTCTGGTTGCTTGAGAGTTACTATCAAAAACAAGGCTAGTATGACACTCCTTACTATATTACGCCATAAGTCCCATATTGGGTTGTTGTGAGTTTTCCAAGCTGCCTGGCCATGTTCCAGAAGCATTCTCTCCTGACGTTTCTCCCACATCTATGGCAGGCATCCTCAGAGGTTGTGAGGACTGTTGGAAACTAGGAAAATGGAGTTTATATATCTGTGGAATAACATCCATGGTGGGAGAAAGAACTCTTGTCTGTTTGAAGCAGGTGTAAATGTTGCAATTGGCCACCTTGATTAGTATTTAATGGCCTGACAGTTTGAAGGTCTGGCTTCTTACTGCTTGCGGGAATCCTTTGTTAGGAGGTGATTAGCTGGCACTGACTGTTCCTCTGTTTTTGAGTGTTGTTGTTTATTTATTGTTATGATTTTAGTGTTTTTTAAAATACTGGTAGCCAGATTTTGTTCACTTTCATGGTTTCCTCCTTTCTGTTGAAATTGTGCACATGCTTGTGGATTTCAATGGCTTCTCTGTGTCATCTGACATAGTGGTTGTGAGAGTGGTCCAGCATTTTTGTGTTCTCAAATAATATGGTTCATTAAGCCACGTTCCAGAATCTCACAACCTCTGAGGATGCCGGCCATAGATGTGGGCGAAATGTCAGGAGAGAATGCTTCTGGAACATGGCCATACAGCCCGGAAAACTCACAACAACCCAGTGATTCCAGCCATGAAAGCCTTCGGCAATACATTAAACCCCATATTGACAACATTCATATTGAAATACGGTAAATAAGAGCAAACGGAGCAAAACGTAACACAGTTTTATTATAAAAACAGCTTTGTTGATTTTTATTTAGTTGATGTGTTTATTTATTTTGTCCATTGGTTAAGTTTCTGGTTAACTGAGAGTCTATTGGAATTCTTCCCAAACACAAAACACATTGTATTTCGGTGGATAGAAGCAAATAGATGAACATTGTAAGAAAAATAATTGGTTGTTTGCATTTCTGGTTAACTGAGAGTCTATTGCAATTCTTCCCAAAACACTAAAGCACTAGCACGTTGATTATATTTTGGTGGATTGAAGCAAATTATTGAACATTGTAAGAAAAGTAATTCAAGTCTGTTGCGATTCTTTCCGAGCATCAAAGAACTAGCAAAGCAATTATGTTTCGGTGGATTAAAAGCAAAGGATGAACATTATAGAAAAAGTAATTCTTTTTTCAAGAATTATTTCCAAAGCAGTTATTCTATTTTGGTAAACAAAAGTGATGCACCGGCACCGGACCACCGAATATAGGAGAGGAATCCTTCTTTCTCTCTTCAGATTCCTCTTCCCTAAATTTCCCCAAATATTTCCCCAATATTTCCCCAAAATAAACTCCTTAAAGAGGGTATTATCTTTGGAATAATAACCATTGTAAGTGGCTAGTTGATTCGGAACCATCCCAAGCGCAACCTATGAAAACAAGGATGCATTTGTCCAACTCGGTGCATCTCGAAAGGTCAGGATCGAAGAGGGAAAGGGTCACCGGAAAAGCCGACAAAGACAAGCGGTCTCATAGACGACAAACACCAAGAGATCTCGCCCCATAATTGCCAAAGATGTGGTTTAGTTAAAGAGGGCTTGCATGGACAAAAGGGATAGGAGTAGCAATTGGGCATTCAATCCCAAGCCGAGGCTTACCTGCCTGTGCGCTCCGAGTCCCAAGATATCCTTCCAACGCCGGAGCTTTTTTGCACTGTGTGGCTGTCAGTGTGGGCCCTTATATATATATGGATGCGCAGCTACACATCCACACCTCCTCCTCTTTCTTTTCCACGCATTGATAGGAGGAGGACCGGTGAGCGCAGCCCTCTCCGAAGAAGACTTGGAGGCTGAAGCTAAGAGCTTGGCATTCCCTTTGGGGGCACTTTCTCCCAGGAAGGGCTTGGTCACACTTGGAGACCCCGGAACAATGAATGGTTTCCACAGGGGAAAGGGGGCGAACGGGAGGGAAGGTGATTCAGAGACACAGGCACACACACTCTGGGCCATGTTGCCCCCCATCACCACGATTGGCAGGCCTCAGGCCAGGCTGAGAATGAGGAAAACAGAGAAGTGGCTCACGCAAGCATCCCCAATGCGGTTGGTTCCCTGGATGGAAGACATGAAGCTTTGATCTCATCGGAACACAAAGTCCATTCAGTCCAAGCCTCCACACAACCAAAGCTGGGATGTTGTGTGGTTTCTGGGCTGTATGACTGTGCTCTAGCAACATTTTCTTCTGACGTTTTGCCTGCTTGCTATCTAGTTTGCTAATTGCACCTTATACACTTGGTTAGCAGGCAATGGTTCTTTCGATGCATTGTCGAAGGCTTTCATGGTCGGAATCTGGAGTCTGACTTGGCCACGGTAGTCCATGCTCTGGTTACATTCCATATAGATTACTGCAACTCCCTCTACGTGGGACTGCCTTTGAAGACTGTTCGGAAGCTTCAACTGGTTCAACGGACAGCAGCCAGGTTGATAACAGGAGCAGCACTCAGGGAGCGCACAACTCCTCTGTTGCGCCAGCTCCACTGGCTAACAGTTTGCTACCGCGCACAATTCAAAATGCTGGCTTTCGCCTATAAAGCCCTAGATGGTTCTGGTCCAACTTACCTGTCTGAACGCATCGCTCCCTATGAACCATCGAGATGTTTAAGATCATCCAGAGAGGCCCTGCTCTCGGTCCCGCCTTCTTCACAGGCGCGACTGGCGGGGATGAGAGACAGGGCCTTTTCAGTGGTGGCTCCTCAGCTTTGGAACGCCCTCCCTAGAGACATCAGATCGGCCCCCTCCCTCCTGACATTTCACAAGAAGGTCAAGACCTGGCATTTGCAGATGTAGTATGATTATTAATTGAGACCTAAGGAATGCCACCGCCGCAATTGGAAATCGATTTAATAACGAGACACTGATATAGTGTTTAATTTTAGTTGCTAATTTGTATATGATGTGATTGTGTTGGTAACTGTTGATGTGTTTATCTTGGGCAGTCCTTGCCATATGTACACCGCCTCGAGTCGCCTTCGGGCTGAGAGGGACGGTATAGAAGCAAAGTAAATAAATAATAAATAATCACTGGGTTGTTGTAGATTTTTCGGGTTGTCTGGTCATGTTCCAGAAGCATTCTCTCCTGACGTTTCGCCCGCACCTATGGCAGGCATCTTCAGAGTTTATGAGACCTCACACTCGACTGTGGAGGTCCCTTCCAACTCGGTGTTCCTACAACAACCCAATGGTTTTTTTCCTTCCACCCTTGACATTCCAAATATATCTCTACTCCATTTGCTTGACCATCGGATGCCAGCCACAGATGCAGGCGAAAAGTCAGGAGGAAATGCTGCTACAACACATTGGAAATCACACAACAGCCCAGGGATTCCAGCCTTGAAAGCCTTCGACGATGTAATCAAAGCTCTCCCGACAGACAGACGTCCAACCTCTTCTTTGAAACCTCCAGAGAAGGAGATTCCACTATCGTCCATTTCACCTTGAATGTTTCCATCTTGCAACTTCATTGCATTTATAGAGTTGGACAGTATCTCTGTTGGTCATCCAGTCCAACCCCCTTCTTTCTGCCAAGCATGAAGACACAATGAAAGCACTCCCGACAGATGGCCATCCAGACCCTGCTTTAAAATCTCCAGAAAAGGAGGTGCCACTGAACTTCCAGACAGCAACGTATTCCACGGCCAACCAGGTCCCAATATGAGACATTCTTCCTCATGTTTAGAAGAGGTTGGATGACCATCTGTTGGGATAGTTTGGACTCTATGTTTTTGCATGGCAAGGGGAGGGATTGGATGGCCCCTGCAGGTCTCTTCTGGCTCTAGGATGCTATGAAATAAATGTAAAATCCAGAGGACATCAGTATAGATTTTACAGAAGTGTAACCCTGGATCCAAACCATGTAAGGAATAAACAGAGATAACCAACACGAATCAATCCATATCTAAACATGGCTATCGTGTTGCCTTCTTAGCCTTCTCTTCTCCAGGCTAAACATACCCAGTAGGCACGGGCAATCCATGGTTCTAAATGGTTCTTAAGTACTTACAAAGCTAAAGTTCTGGTGGTGAACACTAGGTGGCGCTGGTGCTTTGCTTCTACAGTGTTGCTAAAGTTCTGGTGGTGAACACTAGGTGGCGCTGGTGATTTGCTTCCACAGTGTTGCTAAAGTTCTGGTGGTGAACACTAGGTGGCGCTGCTGATTTGCTTCTACAGTGTTGCTAAAGTTCTGGTGGTGAACACTAGGTGGCGCTGCTGATTTGCTTCCACAGTGTTGCTCAAAGTTCTGGTGGTGAACACTAGGTGGCGCTGGTGCTTTGCTTCTACAGTGTTGCTAAAGTTCTGGTGGTGAACACTAGGTGGCGCTGGTGCTTTGCTTCTACAGTGTTGCTAAAGTTCTGGTGGTGAACACTAGGTGGCGCTGGTGCTTTGCTTCTACAGTGTTGCTCAAGTTCTGGTGGTGAACACTGGGTGGCGCTGGTGCTTTGCTTCTACAGTGTTGCTAAAGTTCTGGTGGTGAACACTAGGTGGCGCTGGTGCTTTGCTTCTACAGTGTTGCTAAAGTTCTGGTGGTGACCACTGGTGTGGCGCTTCCACAGTGTTGCTAAAGTTCTGGTGGTGAACACTAGGTGGCGCTGGTGCTTTGCTTCTACAGTGTTGCTCAAGTTCTGGTGGTGAACACTAGGTGGCGCTGGTGCTTTGTTTCTACAGTGTTGCTAAAGTTCTGGTGGTGAACACTAGGTTGCTCAAGCGCACTGGTGCGCTGGTGCTTCTTCTACAGTGTTGCTCAAGTTCTGGTGGTGAACACTAGGTGGCGCTGGTGCTTTGCTTCTAGAGTGTTGCTCAAGTTCTGGTGGTGAACACTGGGTGGTGCTGGTGCTTTGCTTCTACAGTGTTGCTCAAGTTCTGGTGGTGAACACTAGGTGGTGCTGGTGCTTTGCTTCTACAGTGTTGCTAAAGTTCTGGTGGTGAACACTAGGTGGTGCTGGTGCTTTGCTTCTACAGTGTTGCTAAAGTTCTGGTGGTGAACATTTCAGAACTCTAACAAAACTTTCAAAATTTCATTATAAATGGCAGTTCCTAATTTGTTCTGTCTTAAAAATCACCAATAATGAAATAATAATGAAGTTTTGACAGTTTTGTTAGAGTTCTGAGTCCCACCAGTATTCAAATTTGGGCGTATTGGGTATTTGGGCCAAATTTCGTCCAGTGAATGAAAATACATCCCACAGATCAGATACTTACATGACGATTCATAACAGCAGCAAAATTAGAGTTATGAAGTAGCAATGAAAATAATTTTATGGTTGGGGGTCACCACAACATGAGCAACTCTATTAATGGGTCGTGGCATTAGGAAGGTTGAGAAACACTGCTTTATTTATTTATTTTTATTTATTTTACTTTATTTATATTCCGCTCTTCTCACCCCGAAGAGGACTCAGAGCAGATTACAGATACACATACTTTAGCACAGTGTTTCCCAACCGGTGTGCCGTGAGCGATCATCAGGTGTGCCGTGGGAAATTGGAACCTCCAATACCAGACCTGGGCATTTCGCGGCCCGCCGGCCAATTCTGACCAGCCCGCGTAAGGGCTCGGCAGGCAGGCAGGCAGGCAAGAAGAGCAGCCAACGGAGGGGAAGAGGAGGAGGCCAGGAGCAAGTGCTGCCACAGAGCATATCTTCCTCCTCCCTTCCGCCTCATGCGCTCCCCCATCCCTTCTCTTCCAGCAACTACAATTCCCAATTGTCAAGATATATTTTCCCCAAACTCCATCTGTGTTCACATTTGGTCATATTCAGCATTTATGCCAAGTTTGGTCCTGATCCAACATTGTTTGAGTCCACAGTGCTCTCTGGATGTTGGTGAACTACAACTCCCAAACTCAAGGTCAATGCCCACCAAACCCTTATATTGTTTTCTATTGGTCATGGAGTCCTGTGTACCACATTTGGTTTAGTTCCATCATTGGTGGAGTGCTCTTTGATTGCTAGTGAACTATAACTCCCTGCAACTACAACTCCCAAATGGCAAAATCAATTTTTTTGACTGATGGTCCCTCCTTGGGTTAATATTAGTATGTTTTGTGGCCAAATTTGGCAGCAATTTGTCCAGTGGTTTTTGAGTTATGTTAATCCCACAAATGAACAGCTGTTGAGCAAGACCTTCGTGTGTGTCTTCCTGTCTTTCTGCCATTCCTGCCAGGATATCTATGTTGTGTTCATCGAAACAGGCCCAGGTTTCACACTGAGTGTATAAATACATTTTAAAATATATTAACTATATGTATTACTGTGTTAGAGTGTCATTTTGTGTCATTTTGGTTGGTGGTGTGCCCCAGGATTTTGTAAATGTAAAAATGTGCCACGGCTCAAAAAAGGTTGAAAAACACTGCCCTAGAATTTGATACTCACCAGAGTTCTAATATGGGGGGATTTGGAAAGAAGACACACATGTTCCATAAGTCAATTCACTTCATAGATGGTGTTCATTAAGGCAGTGTTTTCCAACCAGTGTGCCGGGGCACACTAGTGTGCATGAGCGATCATCAGGTGTGCCGTGGGAAATTGGAACCTCCAGGAGGGGGGAGAGTCTAATATGTTGAAGTATAAAAACCCTAAGAAACCTACCTCGATAAAGGCCCCTTCCCCACCCATTGTCTACTTGGTCTCTCCCTCTCCATGCATTGGGAAGCCTCCCTTTCCCCAAATAGAGACCTCATTTTGCCTCCTGGGGGTTCTGTGTGGGAAATTTGGCCCAGTTCTATCATTGGTGGGGTTCGGATGCTCTTTGATTGTAGGGGAACTATAAATCCCAGCAACTACAACTCCCAAATGTCAAGGTCTATTTCCCCTGAAGCGTATTTGAGGGACCGTCTCACCCCATATTGCCCTCCGAGATCACTTCGGTCTGAGGACTCCAATCTCCTGGAGATACCTTCAGCTAAACTCGCAAGGCTGACTGCTACCCGCCGGAGGGCGTTCTCTGTCATAGCACCTACACTGTGGGCCGGAACTCGGGCTATGAAGGACTTGCTCCCGTTTAGACGGGCCCCTGTTGAAGCAGGCCTTTGGTGAGTAAGTCCTGCCCATGCCCCGCCATCTATTCGCTCTTCTGAGGATGATGTGCTGTTCATTGTTTTAACTGTGTTATTAATTACTGTACTGCTGTTGTTTTTAATTGTTTTTAACTGCTTATTGCCTGTATTTTACTGTGCCCTTCGGCTCCTGTAAGCCGCCGCGAGCCTCAGGGAGTCGGCGGCATAGAAGCCCGAATAATAAATAAATAATAAATAAATAAATCTGCGTTCATATTTGGGCATATTGAGTATTCATGCCAAGTTTGGTCCTGTTTGAGTCCACAGTGCTCTCTGGATATAGGTGAACTACAACTCCAAAACTCAAGGTCAATGCCCACCAAACTCTTATAGCATTTTCTCTTGGTTATGGGAGTTCTGTGTGGGAAGTTTGTGTCTTTCTGCCATTCCTGCCAGGATATCTATGTTGAGCTCATCGAAACAGGCCCAGGTTTCACACTGAGTGTATAAATACATTTAAAAACATATTAACTCTATGTATTACTGTGTTAGAGTATCATTTTGTGTCAGTTTGGTTGGTGGTGTGCCCCAGGATTTTGTAAATGTAAAAAATGTGCCACGGCTCAAAAAAGGTTGAAAAACACTGGCCTAGATAGCCCTTGGGGATCCCTTCCATCTTTACAGTTCCATGTTTCGTCCATCCACGCTTCCCTTTATTCTTCTTTGCAAACTTTGCAAGGTTTCCTTGGATTGGAATTGCACCAGTCGCTTAACTCTTTAGGCTAACTTTTCTTGCACTTGTCCAAATTTTTTTTGGAGCGGTTAGTGACCAGAAATGGAGCCAAACAGTCCTATCACGGCTAGACCATCATTGGCGGTTTTAAGGGCACCCTCCTTCTGCAGCCAGCGATGCTGTTGGGTGGCGTATCCTAGCAATGCATTTCAGCATCACGCAACTTACAATTTCGGGGCAGAGGTGAACTCGCTGCTAAATGGCACACAGACGTATTCTGCCAAATTGATCAGGCGTCAAATGTGCCAAACGGGTGTCTTGACCCCGATGGTGGATTTCTCGATATTCAGAGTTTGCGGCAATGAATGTGAATGTCATTTGTGATTTCAATATGAGTTCGCCATGAGAACAGGAGGAAATGAAAACAAGGCTGGGAAACATATCTACACAATAATTTGGCATGGGCAAACTTGGGCCCTCCAGGTGTTTTGGACTTCAACTCCCACAATTCCTAACAGCCTACCGGCTGTTAGGAATTGTGGGAGTTGAAGTCCAAAACACCTGAGGGCCCAAGTTTGCCCATGCCAAACTACAACTCCCAGCAAGTGGGGAAAAGTTATTGAGGAGGAGGAAAGGGGAAGACTCCAGAAGCATTCTCTCCTGACGTTTCACCCACATCTATGGCAGGCATCCTCAGAGGTTGTGTGGTCTGTTGGAAACTAGCGAAGGCAATGGGTTAAACCTTTGTGCCGCCAGGACTGAAGACTGACAGGTCGGATGTTTGAATCTGAAGAGAGCGTGGATGAGCTCCCTCTGTCAGCTTCAGCTCCCCATGCAGGGACATGAGAGAAGCCTCTCACAAAGATGGTAAAACATCAAAACATCTTGATGTGCCCTGGGTAACGTCATTGTAGATGGCCAATTCTCTCATAACAGAAGTGACTTGCAGTTTCACAAGTTGCTCCTGACATGAAAAAAAATCCTCAGAGGTTGTGAGGTCTGCTGGAAACTAGTCAAGTAGGGTTTATATATCTGTGGAAATCACCAGGAATGTGGCGCAGCTGGCTAAGTGTCAGCTGCATAAGATCTCTCTGACCAATAGGTCATGAGTTGGAGGCCTGCCCGGGTCGAGGTGGGTGCTCGACCTTTAAGTGTAGCCTGCTGTCGACCTTTGCAGCCCGAAAGACAGTTGCATCTGTCAAGTAGGAGATAAAGGAACCACATTAAGTGGGGAGGCAAATTTTGACTGAATTATGAGGCCATTAAAGAACTCCAGGAACGCTGAGGAATGCGGAAGGAACAACAAGGGACGCTGGGAACGCTGAGAGATGAGGAGTGTGTCAGCTCCCCCTGGTGGCCAGAGTTTGCCTCTGTTCGTCTATATGTGTGTATGTGGAAACGGCAGGGATTGTCTGCTACGTATGTGTACCTGTAATCCGCTCTGAGTCCCCTTCAGGGTGAGAAGAGCAGAATATAAATAAAGTGTATTATTATTATTATGTCCATGGTGGGAGAAATAACTTTTCTCTGCTCGAGGCACGTGTAAATGTTGCAATTGGCCAGCTTGATTAGCATTGAATGGCCTTGCAGCTTCAAATCCTGGATGGGTGCTGCTTCTGGGAATCCTTTGCTGAGAGTTGTTAGCTGACCCTGATTGATTCTTGTCAGCCAGACTTTGAAGCTGCAAGGGCATTAAAAGCTAATGAAGGTGGCCAATTGCAACATTCACACTTGCCTCAAGCAGACAACAGTTCTATCTCCCACCCTGGACATCATTCCACAGCAGGGGCGGTCTAAGGTAATTTTAAATGGTAAGTGAACATTATTTCCCCCAAACCCATTATTTTGGTGTGCCCCCGCGCATGCCCAGAAGCTCCTTTGTGCAGGCGCAGAAGCCTGTAAACACAACACTCCCTATTTGGCACGCCCCCCCCCCGCGCATGCCCAGAAGCCCCCGTGCGCAGGCGCGGAAGCCTGTAAAGCACTCCCTATTTGGCACGCAGGGAGGTTTGCTACGGCGCGGCGTCGGAGTGCACAAGGTCCAAAAGCGGAACATCGGCCGGGCGGGTGGGGGAATGTGCCCTTTACCCAGGTGGCGCCCCACTCAGCGGCGTCCTTTGCCTACCGGTAGGACCGCCCCTGTTCCACAGATATATAGACTGCACTTATCTAGTTTCCAACAGACCTCACAACCTCTCAGGATGTCTGCCGTAGATGTAGGTGAAATGTCAGGAGAGGATGCTTCTGGAACATGGCCATACAGCCCAGAAAACTCCCAGCAACCCAGTGATTCCGGCCATGAAAGCCTTCGACAACACAAAAGTAGGGTAACTTGGAAATGGCATAGCATCTGGCTGAGATAGTCCCCTTTCAGTTACCTTATTGGACAATAATGACCCAAATCCCCAGCCAGAATGGATGTTTTCCTAAAGAAATAAGTGCAACTTTTCCAAAATGAGATTTTGGACACTCGGCTCGATCACAACTCTGGACTTTATTGAGGAATTCCCATTACAGACCACTATAGAATTAATTCATTTTCCCCTCTTCCCGCAGACCTGTCTTATGAAAAAGGACGATGCCTTCCCAGACGCAGAAGTATGGCTCATGATTTCTTTTTCTTAAAGGGAACTTTGAGAAAATTGCCTGAAAGTTCTTTAATATCGTATTGAAATACTTCTCTCCCAGCTTGTGGCCGTGGCTGCCTGCAGCTTCTATTAATTTTTAGAGGAGGGGGGCAACATTTTGTGTTAGGGAAAATCAATCTTTTTGGATACATCGCCCATCATGGTCACTGGGGATTCTGGGGGTTATAATCCAAAAGTTGAAGTTTTCAAACTCTGGAGAAAAGTTGCCTTTAGTGAGGCAACTTATTGGATTTCCATTCGAGTAGACACACTCCATAAGAGGGGTGTTCATTAAAGATTTCCCCTGACCCACTTCTACTGATCACAGGATGCTGAAACTGCACTTGTGCAATGATATAAGTCTCTATAGGTTGCGTGCCAATTTACAACTCAGAACTGGTAATGGTCTTGATTTTACGGGCGCTGAAGTGGTGTGAGGTTTGAGAATGTGATATCGAGCAGAATTTGGAGGTCTGGCCATGAAGGCAGACCAGCCAGACCCACCAAAGAGGATCCGATATAGCCCTGGCGAGATAGGAAGCAGCCGATCCAATTTTCCCTGAATTTCCCAAATAAAGATCTCACCAAGTTGAAGAAACGCCACCGAGTTGTTTATTTCGTTCCAGCTGGAGTGGATGTCAAGCCGCAATCATTTGCCCAAAGCTGACATAAAGCGCAAGGCAAAACATTACATATTTTAGAAAGACAGAGCTGTCAAAGTTCAAACTTCCCGCCCCCCTTGCCGACTTCACGCTGATTGGTTGGAGTCATCAGCTGGCTGGGAGGTGCTGCTGGCTTTGTTGCGCCTTAAACACTGTGGTCGGGACAAACCCAAAGTGAGAAGAAATGCCAATGATTTCAAAAATACATATTATTATTACAACTATATTATATAATGCGAGAAAGTAAACCACATAATAAAGTACACAAGCACTTGCCCAATGTCCGTGGCGAAAGATCGTGCAGCGGTGTTAAGTCGGATTAAATTAGTCAGGGCCGTAGCCAGGATTTTGATTCGGGGGGGGGGGCTGAGTTTGGTTCGGGGGCTGAGACTGGGTGGAAGAGGGTCTACCCTAGCAAACCTTTTGTATTGTTATCCCAATAACCCCATTAATGTGGGATATAATGAGCATGGTGATCAGATCATGATATGAATAAACAAAACAGTTTAAATAATGTACCAGTAAGGCCTTTTCGTGGACCACCCTGAGGATTTGGGGGGGGGGGCTGAAGCCCCCTTAGCCCCCCCGGCTACATGCCTGAAATTAGTCCACACTGGAGTAGAGTCTGATATAGTTAGTAATTCACAGTGGTAACATCCAATTTTCAGTATGAGCCTCGGGATAACAATACATCAGTCGGCACTGGAAAATCCAGAACTAAATAAAGTGTCCATACACAAATCTATCCCGGATCAGTAATCCAAACGGCAAAGGAAGCACGTCTTCGCAAATAAAGGTTATTTGTAATCCGTTCACCGATGTGGCAAAGTACACTCAATTTGAATAGGGAATGTGACAAAATGCAAGCAAGCGTCTAGGTCGGGCCGCAACGGTACGAAGATGTTGGCCAAGATCATTTTGCCTTCAGTCTGGCTTTATCAAGCGGAACCCATGACGATCAAATATATAACACATAGTGGTCCATCGTATAATCAATCAGGTCACTTTGGGTCATTTTCCCCCATCATGTGTGATATACCTGATACCAAAATCCAGAATTCCACGTCCACAGTCAGTCCAGCGGTCAGTCCAGCAGCGACCCAGCACAGAAGGCAACGGCCTGGATAGGAAGAACAACACCTTGCCAGCTGCAAGGAATGGTTAATTGCAAACCCTCTTTATTCAGTCCTCCTCAGAGCTTGATTACACCAATGCCCCTTCCCCATTTCCTTCAGCTGCCAGCATCTCTTCCCGTGCTGCCCTTTGTCTCTCTCTCCAGGCGATCTGTCTCCTGCGACGACTCAACTCTCCCCAACAGTCCCCATGAGACCCATTCCCTGCACTCCAACTCCCATCTCCCGTGAGCCCTGCAAACGAATCACTGCTAGTGGGTTCCAAGCAGACATCCAGTATTCGTTGCACCTTAGTCCAATCCATCTCATTAGAGTCTCCCTCAATACTCTGTGGACCCTCATCCATACCTCCCGATGACTGCTCGTTGTCCCCACTCCCATCATCCTCCAAAAAACCCAGAAATGTTTCATCCCCAGAATACTCACTAAGTATTTACCTCAGTCTCTTCCTTTCTTGCTCCTCATCCAACTCTTGCTCACGAGTAGACCGTTTGGCATTCCTAGCTACAGACTCCTCTCTCTCTCAGCCTCAGGCTCAACTACAACACAGCCTGTCAATTTCTACAAGGGAGGTGTTGACAGTTGCTTAAAATGATGAGAGAAGTGTGTGTCCCAAGGTGGCACCCATGGAGAGAAGGACACAAGTTTCATTGCTCTCCATCTACAGGAAGGGGATTAGAGGAAATCTTTAAGGAACGCCCCTCATACTTCAAATTATAGAGTTGGAAGGGACCAACTCAGTACTAAGGTAAGTTGTTTGAATGGGCCTTTCTCAAGAGTGTTTTAGTCCTACATTTTCCTCCCCGTCACAGGGCTGGACCAGTGTTTCCCAACCAGTGTGCCGTGGCACACTAGTGTGCCATGAGTGATCATCAGGTGTGCCGTGGGAAATTGGAACCTCCAAGACCCTTTCTCCTCCTCCTGCCGAACACTTTTTCTTCTCCACTCGGGCTCCTTTCTTCCCAGCCTCGCTCTGCTCGCTTTGCCTCGCTTTGCTCTGGAGCGAGTCTGCGCAGTAGCGCCCGCACAGGTCACGTCTTCCTCCCTCCCCCCTCCTCTCCTAAACACGTTCACGCTGCCCCCTTGGATCAAAATGGCGACAGAAGTGGCAGTGTAAAAGAAAAAGTAAGTGTTCGGCAGGAGGGGGAAGAAAGGGCGCGAAGGGGAAAGGGGAGGAAGAGGTCTCTGTTGAAAGCTGGCATGGGCAAATTTGGACCTTCCAGGTGTTTTGGACTCCAACTCCAACCATTCCTAGCAGCCTCAGGCCCTTTTCCTTTCCCCCCTCAGCCACTTAAGCAGGAAAGAGCCTCAGGCTGTTAGGAATGGTGGGAGTTGAAGTCCAAAGCACCCAGAGGGCTGAAGTTTTCCCATGCCTGTTTTAGGGACCTTAAAGTGGTGAGCCTCCTTCCAACATTGTGATTCTGGATAGAAAACAAACAACAACATAACATAACATTGTTTGAGTCCACAGTGCTCTCTGGGTGTAGGTGAACTACAACTTCCAAACTCAAGGTCAATTCCCAAGCAAACCCTTTCTGTTGGTAATGAGAGTTCAATATGCCAAGTTTGGTTCAATTCCATTGTTGCAAGAGTTCAGGATGCTCTTTGATTGTGTGTTAACTATAAATCCCAGAAATGGTAACTCCCAAATGTCAAGGTCTATTTCCCCCAAACACCATCTATGTTCACATTTGGGCATATTGATTATTCATGCCACGTTTGGTCCTGATCCAACATTGTTTGAGTCCACAGTGCTCTCTGGATATAGGTGAACTACAACTCCAAAACCCAAGATCAATGCCCACCAAACTCTTATAGTATTTTCTCTTGGTTATGGGAGTTGTGTGTGGGAAGTTTGTGTCTTTCTGCCATTCCTGCCAGGATATCTATGTTGTGTTCATCGAAACAGGACCAGGTTTCACAATGAGTGTATATATACATTAAAAAACATATTAACTATATGTATTACTGTGTTAGAGTGTCCTTTTGTGTCATTTTGGTTGGTGGTGTGCCCCAGGATTTTGTAAATGTAAAAAATGTGCCGCAGCTCAAAAAAGGTTGAAATACACTGGACTAGATGACCTTTGGGATCCCTTCCAGCCCTGGGAGGCTATGTTTACCTTTATGGCCAATTAACTATTGGATTTAGGCCTCCGTCTCCCCAGCTTCTCTCTCTTAGACCTTCCTGGTCTTTCTTATCTTTGTGCCTGGATCAAATTGACAACTTCTGCAGCCAAGTTCCCGCATTTGGATGACTTTTTAAGAGTGCCGTTTTCCATTTAATCATTTCTTTATCGTTGCTGTTTGGCTTCATTGCTTCTCATTTAGATAACTCTCCTTCTCTTTTCCTACCGGGCATATAATAATACAGCTACACCAAGCCACCCTTTTAGGAGGGTTCACATTTTTTCCTAATCCTTGGTCCACTTTTCTCAATATTTTCCCCTGATTCCACTTTAACTCTCGTTTTAATGACCACCATTAACTCTTAATGTTGTTTTAAATTATCAGCAGAGAACAACGAGGCAAGACAAATCCATTTTAAATAAATGCATAAGCTGCAAATCTGTCAGAGCCGAGCCGCAATTGCTGGATGCCATGTTGATGGGACAGGGAGTCCGCTTTGGGTTTTAGTTCAAACTTTAAAGGAGCTGTTGGTTGCTGTGAGTTTACTGGGCTATATGGCCATGTCCCAGAAGCATTCTCTTCTGATGTTTCACCCACATCTATGGCAGGTATTTATTTATTTACTTATTTATTTAAAACTTTTATACCCCGGCCTTCTCACCTTCGAAGAGGGACTCAGACCGGCAAACAGCAAGTATTCAATGCTAACATTTAAAATCTAAAAACCTCATAAATTTACAATAAAATTTACAATAAAATACAATACAATAAATACATTGTAAAAGCCTTTCGCCAAAGTAAAATCAAGTCCAACTTAATCCATATATTCTGTCTGTATCAAGTGGTTGGTGACTTTAGTCGCTTCGCGATCTCCTCCTTCATTCTGCGAAGGCTTCATTGCACAGCCACGTTTTCACCCGCTGCCTAAAAGTCAGGAGGGAGCGGGTGGATCTAATTTCATTTGGGAGGGAATTCCACAGCCGGGGGGCCACCACAGAAAAGGCCCTGTCCCTCGTCCCCACCAGACGCGCCTGCGAAGGTGATGGGACTGAGAGCAGGGCCTTGCTAGATGATCTTAGCACTCTTGACGGTTCATAGGGGAGAATATGTTCGGACAGGTAAACTGGGCCGGAACCGTATAGGGTTTTGTAGGTCAACACCAGCACTTTGAATTGTGCTCGGAAGCTAATTGGCAGCCAGTGGAGCTGGCGCAACAGGGGAGTCGTGACGCTCCCTGCACCCCGCTCCCGTTAGTAGCCTGGCTGCTACGCGCTGGACTAATTGCAGCTTCCGGGCAGTCTTCATAGGCAACCCCACGTAGAGAGCGCTGCAGTAGTCTATACGGGATGTAACCAGAGCGTGGACCACCGTGGCCAAGTCAGACTTCCCAAGATATGGGCGCAGTTGGCACACAAGTCTGAGCTGTGCAAAAGCTCCCCTGGCCACCACCGAGACCTGGGGTTTCCGTATCTTCAGAGGCTGAGACCTCTCTAAGTATAGTTGTGAAAGGTGGACAATAAAGAAATTGGATAGGAGGAGAATTGACTCATCTGAAATATGATGCTGGGGGAGATGTGGATACTGTAAGATAAATAATGTGCTGTAAAACTGGAATGTATTGACTGTAACCCTATTGTGTTAAACTGGTGAAAATACAGTTCTAATGGACATGTGGTCACACACCTACCGAAGGGTTAAGTAGGTGATGATGTGGAACTTAGTCACACTGAGACCCTATGGGGAGAGGGGGAGGGATACAAATAAAGTTTTGATTGACCAGTAAATATTTATTTATGTATTTATGTATTTATTTATGGTATTTGTACCCTGTAGCTTCTCACCCCCGCAGGGGGACTCAGCACGGCGTACATTTGCAGCACTACAGGACGCATCACCACAATACAATACAATATAAAAATACACTATATAATCAACATCATTAAAAAGCATTAAAACATTTTTAAAAAACATTACATCAAAAAACCACTACATACAACAATAATTAATTAAAGCCACATTGTCAGTCCAGTCAAGTCCAAAGTGTCAATCCAGTCAAATCCAAAAGTACGATTTACATCTGCTGCCCAAAGGCCTGGTCCCAGAACCACGACTTTAGCTGTTTTCTAAAAGCAAGGAGAGATGGAGTTGATCTTATTTCATTTGGGAGTGTGTTCCATAGGCGAGGGGCCACCGCCGAGAAGGCCCTGTCTCTCGTCCCCACCAGCCGCGGGAGCAAGAGCAGAGCCTCTTCAGATGATCTTAGACTGCGAGATGGGACATAGAGGCAGGTGCATTCGGACAAATAAGCTGGGCCATAACCATATAGAGCTATTATAGGTCAATACCAGCACTTTGAATTGGGCTCGGAGATGGACAGGCAACCAGTGGAGCTGACACAGCAGGGGGCTGGTATGCTCCCTGTATGTCGCCCCAGTTAGCATTCTGGCTGCCGCCCGTTGGACCAACTGAAGTTTCCGAACCGTTTTCAAAGGCAGCCCCACATAGAGTGTGTTGCAGTAGTCTATTCTGGATGTAACCAGAGCGTGGACCACCGTGGCCAAGTCAATAAGCTGAGTATTGATCATGTGACAGTTATTATGAGAGTTGCATCATTCACTGTTGTCCCTGATTGATGACGAGCGAGCAATGGGTGTAAACGAGGGCAGCAAGCGTGCGTTCTGTCTCTTGCCATGATTATCTCACTTCTTGCCGTACATCTGTTGCTGATATCTGCATCGTAAGTATATCTCTGTATTCACCAATGACTGATAGATCAGGGTGGTGATGTGGGAGGAGATGTGGATAGGATACCATGGAGTGCTAAAAAGATAAATCAATGCAGCCCAGAGCAAACCAAGCCTGGGCTCTCCCAAGAAAGCCCTATATACTTGGGATTGCTTAGGAGGTAATGGCCTCCTGGGCTCTCGAAGTTTGGAAAGTTTTTGGTCCACAATTCTTTCCATAAGGAAGGACTACTAGGAAGGTTCGGCCTGCTGCTTAAATATTTCCTTGGCTCAGTCATTGACCAAAATGGAGACTACGCTAAAGAAATCGGAAGAAGACAAGGACTTGAGAGAGCTATGAAGGAACTAGAACAGGGGTGCTCATTAGGTCGATTGCGATCGACCAGTCGATTGCAGAGGCAGAACTGGTCGATCATGTAGCCTGGAGGAGGGACCGACCGAGCAGCGTAGCCTGGAGGAGGGAGGAAGCAGGGGGGAGGAGGCGGAGGACAGAGCACAGAGGAAGGAGGGGGCGGGAGAAGGAGCGCCAGCCAGCCATGCCCCTCTCGTTCCCACCAAAAGGGTAGGGAAAATGGGCACGTGTGACGTCACGCCGCCGTTGTGACATCACGCACACCCTTTTTCCGTACCTTTTGGCGGGAACAAGAGGGGTGTGGCTGGCTGGCACTCCTTCTCTCATGGCGCCCCCTCCTTCCCCCTGCCCTCCTACTTCTCCCCTCGCCTACTTCCATTGCTTGCAGGCGAAGGGATTGGGCCTGGGCAGCAAGTGGCTTTGCGCTGCCCCTCATGTGAGGCAGGGAAGGGAGGCTGCGAAGCCCCTGCCTGGGCGAGGAGGCGCTGCCCTCCTCGCTGCCAGCCAGCATGACGTGACTCTGCTCCGCAAGGTAAGTGAACTATACATCCCAGCAACTCCAACTCCTGAATGTCTTGGTCTATTTCCCCCAAATTTCCCCAGTGTTCACATTTGGGCATATTGAGGATTCATGCCAAGTTTGGTACAGATCCATCATTATTTGAATCCACAGTGCTCTCTGGATGTAGGAGAACTACAACTCCCAAACTCAAGGTCAATGCCCAGCAAACCCTTTCAGTACTTTCTGTTGGTCTCGTGAGAGTTCAGTGTGCCAAGTTTGGTTAAATTCCATCATTGGTGGAGTTCTGGATGCTCTTTGATTGTGGGTTCATTAGAAATCCCAGCAACTACAACTCCAAATGACAACATCAATTGCTTCAAACTACAAGAAAGGAGATCCCCCCTGAACATGAGGAAAAACTTCCTAACTGTGAGAGCTGTTCAGCAGTGGAACTCTCTGCCTCAGAGTGTGATGGAGGCTCCTTCTTTGGAGGCTTTTCAACAGAGGCTGGGTGGCCATCTGTCTGAGGTGCTTTGATTGTGATTTTGCTGCATGAAGGCAGAAGGTCCTTGGACTAGAGATGGTGGTTATTGTTGTTGTTGTTGTTATTATTATTATGACTGGATGGCCATATATACAAAGAATCCTTAATAAATTTGAAAATAGTTATATGTTTCACATTTTTGTAGTGGGTAGGTAGATCATTTTGACTTGGTTGTTTTATAAGTAGCGCGCATGCTTAAAAAGTGTGGGCACCCCTGAACTACAAGAACCTCAAGTATCCAGATGTACCATTGAGTAGCAAAGTCAGATTTGTCCATGCCATCTTATATACATATTCTTTGTATGGTTGTGAAACATGGAGAAAGCAAATAGGAGGATCCATTTGGGACGTGACACTGGAGGAGATGTGGATGTTAATACCACGGACTGCTAAGAAGATAAACCAATGGGCCCCAGAGCAAATCAAGCCCAAACTCTCCATGGGAGCCAAGATGACTCAACGGAGGTTGTCATACTTTGAGACATATCATAAGAAGAGATGACTCACTAGGAAAGACAATAACGCTCGGAAAGGTAGAAGCCAGCAAGGAAATTGAAAATACCACATCAGAGATGGAAACTTCATCAATGAAGTCAGGCCTGCTCTAACTTTGCAAGGCTTGATTGGGGCTATTGAGGATGGGATGACTTCGTGGTTTCTCATTCGTAGAGTCACCATAAGAGGAGCTGATTTACCTTAGCTCAGTCAGTAATCAGTACTGAAAAAACCTTGGAAATGATAATCTAGTACAGGAGTAGGGAACCTATGGCTCGGGAGCCAGATGTGGCTCTTTACATGATTGCATCTGGCTCTCCAGAGCAGCCCGGGCCTCGGTTTCCCAGCATGCAGTGGGCAGGAGTGATGCAAATGCGCCGCGACTGCCGCTTCCGCCACTTTCGCCACCATCGCCACCTCTTCCTCATCCCCTGCTGCTCTCAGGGCCCTGCGCCCTCTTCGCCGGGGATGGCGGAGCCCGGCGGCGCCACCTCGTCCTCCTCTTCGTCGTCCGCCACAGGTCTTGGGGGAGGCGGTGGAGACGGGTCTGGCCCTGGCGCCACGGACCCGGCCTTGCTGCCCCTGGCACACACCCAGCTCATCGCCCTCATTGTCGGGCACCTCAAGATCCACAGTCTCTTTGACGCCTTCCGGTGGGACTGCCTTGCCAACATCGACACCAAGGTCCGCCTTGGCCCCACACCCTCTTTCCTTCCTTCCTTCCTTCCTTCCTTCCTTCCTTCCTTCCTTTCTCTTCCTTTCTTTTTCCCTCTCTTTTTCTTTCAGTCTTTTCCCTCTCCCTACCTTCTTTCCTCCCTCCCTCTTCCTTCCTTCCTTCCTTCCTCTTCCATTCTTTCCTTCTCTCCTTCCTTTTCCCTCCTTCTCTCCCCTTCCTTCTTTCCTCCATTCTCTTCCTTCCTTCCTTTCTCTTCCTTTCTTTTTTCCTCTCTTTTTCTTTCAGTCTTTTCCCTCTCCCTACCTTCTTTCCTTCCCTCCCTCTTCGTTCCTTCCTTCCTCTTCCATTCTTTCCTTTTCTCCTTCCTTTTCCCTCCCTCTCTCCCCTTCCTTCTTTCCTCCATTCTCTTCCTTCCTTCCTTTCTCTTCCTTTCTTTTTCCCTCTCTTTTTCTTTCAGTCTTTTTCCTCTCCCTACCTTCTTTCCTCCCTCCCTCTTCCTTCCTTCCTTCCTCCTCTTCCATTCTTTCCTTCTCTCCTTCCTTTTCCCTCCTTCTCTCCCCTTCCTTCTTTCCTCCATTCTCTTCCTTCCTTCCTTCCTTCCTTTCTCTTCCTTTCTTTTTCCCTCTCTTTTTCTTTCAGTCTTTTCCCTCTCCCTACCTTCTTTCCGCCCTCCCTCTTCGTTCCTTCCTTCCTCTTCCATTCTTTCCTTCTCTCCTTCCTTTTCCCTCCTTCTCTCCCCTTCCTTCTTTCCTCCATTCTCTTCCTTCCTTCCTTCCTTTCTCTTCCTTTCTTTTTCCCTCTCTTTT
The DNA here is from genome assembly GCA_030556195.1 of Anolis apletophallus. Classification (NCBI taxonomy): domain Eukaryota; kingdom Metazoa; phylum Chordata; class Lepidosauria; order Squamata; family Anolidae; genus Anolis; species Anolis apletophallus. The sequence continues at coordinate 7,012,153 of JARBWK010000003.1, read as the reverse complement.
TCTTTCAGTCTTTTCCCTCTCCCTACCTTCTTTCCGCCCTCCCTCTTCGTTCCTTCCTTCCTCTTCCATTCTTTCCTTCTCTCCTTCCTTTTCCCTCCCTCTCTCCCCTTCCTGCTTTCCTCCATTCTCCCTCTTCCTTCCTTCCTCTTCCTTTCTTTCTCTCCCTTCACCCCTTCCTTCTCCTTCTCTCCTTCCTTTCCTTTTGGAACTTTTTGGAACGGATCTGAGCCACAAACTTTCCCATCTTCGGAGAGGCTGGAAGTCTGCTGCCGGCAAAGACATTCTCAGATTGCGTTGGGCTTTCTTGTTTGCCTTGTCAAATGCAAAGTGTCCACAAAGGACCGCTTTGAATTAACTGCCTATTAAATGCCCCGAGTCCCATTTTTAACCAATACGTCAATGTCAAAAAAAAAAATCCCCATTTGTTTCAATGGCGGGGATGAGAAAAACAGCAGATGGATCGGAAACTGCTTCCTCAGCGTAAACGGGTGGAATTGGGCGATAAGATCCCCCCCAGAAACAGGGAGATGTTATCACTGTAATTTCTTGGAACAATACCGAGGGAAGGTGTAGGTGTATTGCATTTGCTGGAGCGCCACACGCTTTTGTGGGAGGATGCATTGTTCCTGCCGCTCTGCTCTTGGGGTTTTGCGCCCTGAATGACAGCTGGACAAGATGGAAACAAGTGGCTCCCATTGTGGTTGAGGAAGAAAGGAGAGTGGGTGGGAAGCGGACCTGGGGATTGCAGATACAGGTCAGAAGGGGGTCATGAACTTCTGCAAAAGTAGATCCATTGCAGCCACTGCTTTTATCTATGTTAGTTAGTTAAGCCAGTGTTTCCCAACCTGTGTGCCGTGGCGCACTAGTGTGCCGTGAGCTATCATCAGGTGTGCCGTGGGAAATTGGACCCTCCAATACCCTTTCTTCCCCCTCCTGCCGAACACTTTTTCTTCTCCACTCGAGCTCCCTTCTTCCCAGCCTCGCTCTGCTCGCTTTGCCTCGCTTTGCTCACGCTGCCGCTTCTGCAGGAGGGGGGAGGGAGGAAGATGTGACCCGTGCGGGCACTACTGCGCAGACTCGCCCCACGTCTTCCTCCCTCCCTCCCCTCCACAGTGCTCTCTGGATATAGGTGAACTACAACTCCAAAACTCAAGGTCAATGCCCACCAAACTCTTATAGTATTTTCTCTTGGTTATGATAGTTCTGTGTGGGAAGTTTGATTCCATTCCATCATTGGTGGAGTTCAGAATGCTCTTTGATTGCGGGTGAACTATAACTCCCAGCTGTTGACCTTCGTGTGTGGCTTTCTGCCATTCCTGCCAGGATATCTATGTTGTGTTCATCGAAAGAGGCCCAGGTTTCACACTGAGTGTATAAATACATTAAAAAACGTATTAACTATATGTATTACTCTGTTAGAGCAGTGTTTCTCAACCAGTGTGCCGGGGCACACTAGTGTGCCGTAAGTAATTATCAGGTGTGCCGTGGGAAATTGGAACCTCCGGGGGGGGGGGGGAAGAGTCTAGTGTGTTGAAGTATAAAAACCCTAAGAAACCTACCTTGATAAAGGCACACAATTACAAACAATCCCCTCCCCACCCGTTGTCTACTTGGTCTCTCCCTCTCCATGCATTGGGAAAGCCCGCCTCCCTTTCCCCAAGTAGCGAGCTCCTCTTGCCTCCTGGGGGTTCTGTGTGAGAAGTTTGGCCCAGTTCTATCATTGGTGGGGTTCAGAATGTTATTTGATTGTAGGGGAACTATAAATCCCAGCAACTACAACTCCCAAATATCAAGGTCTATTTCCCCTGAACTCCATCTGCATTCATATTTAGGCATATTGAGTATTCATGCCAAGTTTGGTCCTGATCCAACATTGTTTCAGTCCACAGTGCTCTCTGGATATAGGTGAACTACAACTCCAAAACCCAAGGCCCACCAAACTCTTATAGCATTTTCACTTGGTTATGGGAGTTCTGTGTGGGAAGTTTGTGTCTTCCTGCAATTCCTGCCAGGATATCCATGCTGTGTTCATTGAAACAGGCCCAGGTTTCACACTGAGTGTATAAATTCATTTTAAAAACGTATTAAGTTACTACATGTATGACTCTGTTAGAGTGTCATTTTGTGTTATTTTGGTTGGTGGTGTACCCCAGGATTTTGCAAATGTAAAAAATGTGCCGCGGCTCAAAAAAGGTTGAAAAACACTGATCTATACAAATGGCATTGAATGTTTGCCGTGTATGTGTACTTCTGATCCGCCCTGAGTCCCCTTTGGGGTGAGAAGGGCGGAATATAAATAAAGTGTTGTTGTTATTATTGTTGTTATTAGTATTATTACACCAACATCCCCCTTTCCATTCTTGAATTGAGAGTAGCTTTGGGAGATGGTAATCTTTGGACATTCGGACAACATAGCCAGTCCAGCGGCGTTGATGGTGTAGGAGCATCGCTTCAATGCTTGTGGTCTTTGCTTCTTCTTCCAGTACACTGACATAGTGTCTGCCTGTCTTCCCAGGAGATTTGCAGGATTCTTCGGAGGCAACGCGGATGGAATCGTTCCAGGAGTTGAGAGTGAAATCTGTAGACCAGGGGTGCTCACACTTTTTCAGCATGGGAGCTACTGATTAAAAAACCAAGTCCCAAAGATCACCTACCCAGAAATGTAAAACGCATAACTATTTTCTTATTTATTTACTTATATTTATTATTCATTTTTATGTACCGCTCCTTCCAGCAGGCTCGGGGCAGTTTACATAAAATGAAGTTATAAAACATCAACATTTCAATTTAATAACAATATAAAACAGAGCATAAAAATACATCCAACCACGCCATTTCTCCCACACTGCCATATTACCACACATATTATCAGCCAGAAAGTAAGAAGAGAGGCTTTTGAACTGCAAGGCCATTTAATACTCAGCAAGGTAAACAAAGGGGCATGCAAAAATACATCCAACCACGCCATTTCTCCCACACTGCCATATTACCACACATATTATCAGCCAGAAAGTAAGAAGAGAGGCTGTTGAACTGCAAGGCCATTTAATACTCAGCAAGGTAAACAAAGGGGCATGCAAAAATACATCCAACCACCCCATTTCTCCCACACTGCCATGTTCCCCAACATATTATCAGCCAGAAAGTAAGAAGAGAGGCTTTTGAACTGCAAGGCCATTTAATACTCAGCAAGGTAAACAAAGGGGCATGCAAAAATACATCCAACCACCCCATTTCTCCCACACTGCCATATTCCCCAACATATTATCAGCCAGAAAGTAAGAAGAGAGGCTTTTGAACTGCAAGGCCATTTAATACTCAGCAAGGTAAACAAAGGGGCATGCAAAAATACATCCCACCACCCCATTTCTTCCACATTTCCATATTCCCCAACATATATTTCTCAAGGAACAAAGCAAGCAGAGAGGCTTTGGAGCTAAAAGGCCATTTTTTAAACATTAAAAATAAACAAAGGGACATGCCACAGAACAATCAAGCACCCACCCCAAAGTAAAAAGACCGACCTTTGAGATGCGGTAAGGAAATGACCCCCAAAGCGTCCGTCTTCTCCTCCTCCGTCGTTGCTCCTATTTCCACGCCGCCAGCATGCGTGCCGCCTGCAAGAGCTCACGAGAAGTCCGAGAGGCAGAATGGGCGCTTCTGCGCATGCGCGCGGGGCAGCCATGCATCGCGTCATCCAGGCCCGCCCCCTTTGGTGTCCTACGACTCTGAGTGGCTGGAGAAGGACGGAGGGAGGAGGAGGAATCCAAAAGAGGGGGGGGCCATTCTGCCTCTTGGACTCTGGAGCTTTTGGAGGCGGCACGCGAGCAGGGAGCAGGGAGGAGCAACGACGGAGGACTTCTTTGCAACGTGCAGGGGCGCGTGAAGAGGACCAACAGCAAAAAACCTGGTCAGGGGCCTGAAGATCACCAGGATGAGGCCCGCAGAAATGGTCCACATTGTCTAATGTGACACCATTAAGCTGTATTTCTGGCATTGGAGAGGGATTGGCTGGTGACTGCTGGAAGAGCACTTTGGTTTTCTCGATGTTCAATGACAGGCCGAGCTTCTCGTATGCTTCTGCAAAGGTGTTTAGAATGGCTTGTAGGTCTTCTTCTGAATGCATGCAGACAATGTTGTCATCAACATATTGTAGTTCTATAACAGATGTTTTTGTGACCTTGGTATTGGTTTTCAGTCTGCTGAGATTAAATAGCTTGCCATCTGTCCAATAGAAGATTTCCAGTCCAGGGAAGTCCTTTGGAAGAAAAAACTTAAATATTCAGGATTCACCAACATTACTGAGAGCTGGTACAAGATGTTCTTCCACTGGTACCTTACTCCTGCGAAACTGGCAAACTTCTATAAGAATCTGAAGGATCGATGTTGGAAGTGGGGAGAAAGTAAAGGAACCTACCTACACTGTTGGTGGACGTGCAAGAAAATTAAAAAAATTGGAAAGAAATACATGTTCACGTGGAAAAAATACTTAAGCAGAAAATGGAACTGAAACCAGACTATTATTTACTAAATATTTTGGATTTTGATATAGAGAGCAATGATGATAAGGTGTTTTTTTCATGTCTGCGGCCGCGAGAATTGAAATTGCAAGAAGATGGAAGAGTAAAGATATTCCGAGGGCTGCAGATTGGTTGTTAAAATTAAGAGAATTAATGGATCTGGACACCCTGAAAAGTTTAGTCATGGACCAAAACCAAAAGCACAGAACAGACCGGAGCCAAATAAGAACCTATTTAAAGGAACTCAAACTCAAAGGAGAGAAGAAGGAGAGAAAAAAACCAATGAGGAATTTAGAAAATAGTCTAACGGAAGGAAGTTGGAACATCTTGGAATAAAGAATAGGAAGCCTTGATGATCAAGAACCTTAAGGAACCTGCAAGTAGTTGGAATCTACCAACAACCTCTATCTTTCAATTCCCCCCCTATGACCCTACCCCCCTCCCTCACTGCCCCCTTTCCTTTCCTTCCCTTTCTCCTCCCTTCCTACTCTGCATTTTACTATATGTATTTTAAAAACCCTTAATATATATATATATATATATATATATATATATATATACACACACACACACACTCTATCTATAATATATATAGGAAGAGCCGTCATGGAAGACTACCACAAACAGAGAAACCTTACAACGCAGAAACACCAAACTTGCCAACAGAAATAGGCCTCAAGCAAGGTACGTGTGTAGCAAAGAAACTCCCCCCCCCCCAAAACCTAAAAGGCCCCCCAAAACACTGAGTAAAAAACTACATTTCCCAGCATCCTCCGCGGCTGCCAGCAAATGCCATTGGCCGACATCGGCCCACACAAAATGCAGGGAGGCTGAGTAACCATAGCAACGCTGGCAGGATAGAATGCTGAGAGATTTCAGTTGTCAGTTGGTGTTTGAGGGTTAAACTGTCAAAACCAAACTCTGAGGGAGCAATTCTCCAGCAAATTCCTACCCACACAACACAACACAACTTCCAATCACAACCCATCCCACCAACCTTATGGGACCCCGTACACACAACACCTACAAACACCACAAACTAAAACCATTCCTTCCTTCCACACAGACATAAACTGACCCAAAAGACAAGCCATGCCTTATAAAAATAACAGCATCAGACGACACACTCACAACGCTACATACATCAAACAAAAAAAGGGCAGAACAAACGCCAGAACAGAAACACACTGCGCAGCAGAGACACAGACAACAGGTCACTGCATGACGCACAGCTGAGAACCAAATGCAAAGAACTGCACGACAAGAAGAAGCGCGCAGCCAGGAACAACAAAGACGCAGAAATGCAACACAACAGCAGCGCGCAAGGAGCGCAGAAACACGACGTCGCAACACAGAAAACAAACTTCAAAAACACCACAACCAATTCCACCGCCTAGCCTTCAGATACAACGCTGCAGAAGACTACAGCATGGTGCCAGAGGCCGACATTGGCACCCTAACGCACATCTGCACACACTGCAAAGCCCTGAAATACCCAGCAGAAACAACAGGAATGTGCTGCCTAGCCGGTAAAGTCTCTCTACCACCACTTGCCACTCCTCCACAACCACTACAGACTTTGCTGAGTGGAGACACTCCAGAATCAAAACACTTCCTCCGCTGTATAAGACAATACAACTCATGCTTCCAGATGACATCATTTCGAGCACACATAGAAAGTGCGCAATTCATGCCTACATGACCTCACCAAGACCGTAAGTAACATCATTTCCAACCCTTACATCTCGCATCTCCTAAATAGGGCACAGCAACGCGTGCCGGGTACAGCTAGTGTGTGTGTGTGTGTGTGTGTGTGTGTATATATATATATATATATATAGATATAGATAGATAGATAGATAGATATATATAAAGAAGATTTCCAGTCCAGTGGGAAGCTAGAGGTTAGGAAATCCTGATTATCTACTTTGAACTGGATTATACGTCAGTATAGACTCATATAATGCAGTTCAAAGTAGATACTCTGGATTATATGGCACCGGGACTGTGGCGCAGCTGGCTGGGAGTCAGCTGCATTAAGATCACTACTGCCTGTAAGGTCATGAGTTCGAAGCCACCCTGGGTCGGAATGAGCTCCCGACCAAAATTGTGTAGCTTATTGTCGACCTTTTCAGCCCGAAAGACAGTTGCAATTGTCAAGTAGGAAATGTAGGTACCACCTATGTGTGGGGAGGATAATTTAACCGATTTACGAGGCCATAAAATCTCCAGGATGTATGCAAAGACTGAGGAAGCGACAGCTCCCCTGGTGGCCAGAAGCTGGAATGTTAAATAGCCTCTGAGTGTCTGTCTGATTATATATGTTGTGTGTCTATGGCATTGAATGTTTGCCAGTATATGTACTGTAATCCAGTCCCCCGGGGTGAAAAGGGCGGAATATAAATACTAAATAAATAAATAAATAAATAAAAGTAAAAGTAAATGTAGAAAATAAATAAATAAATAAATAAATAAATGTAGAAGGGGCCTCAGTCAGAAACCTGGCAAGTGGGCTATCAACCTTCTCAAACTACAACTTCCAAGTTTCTATAGCATTGAGCCATGGCAACTAGAGTTGTGTCAAACTTGCATTAATTCCACAGAGTAGACCCAGCTGCAGGGCAAAGAGATCAGTAATAGAAATCAGCCATTGCTCCCATTCTTCCTAGTGGCCTCTCTTCTTTCCTCCTATAGATTTTCTCATTTATCTTCATCCCTGTTCTTTAATAGATGGGTGAGTCACCATCGCTGTGCTGAACAACAGGGCCTGCCGTTAATGGGAGCCGATGATAGGAAAGAAAATAAATCAACCTTCTTATTAGGGGTTCGGGTTTTTCCGCCCTTCTCTTCCCGCTTACGTTAGTCTTTTGGGAAACGGTTCAAGGACCATCACAGTCCTATTTACTCTTTGGCAGGCCAGCTGACGCCGCAATAACAGCGCAAGGGTGAGGAGGAAGATGCATGCGGATTGTCTCTTAGAAAGCCAAAGGAATCCCTTTCCAAATGCATCTACACCGGGCATGGGCAAACTTCGGCCTTCTAGGTGTTTTGGACTTCAACTCCCATAATTCCTGGCCTCAAGCCCCTTTCCTTTCCTCCTCAGCTGCTTGGGGCACAGGCTGTGGCGCAGCTGTCTGGGAGTCAGCTGCATTAAATCACCACTGACCAAAAGGTCATGAGTTCGAAGCCAGCCCAGGTCGGAGTAAGCTCCCGACCATTTGTCTAGCTTGCTGTCGACCTTTGTAGCCTGAAAGAGTAGTAATCTACTTGTATCTGTCAAGTAGGAAATTTAGGTACCGCTTATGCGGGGAGGCTAATTTAACTAATTTATGCTGCCATAAAAATCTCCAGCAGCAGGCGAAAGAATGAGGAAATACTCCATCGGTGTCACAAGTGGACAGTGAAGCAACAGCTCCCCCCGGTGGCCAGAATTCAAACATATCCTCATGAACCTGGAAAGTTAAATAGCCTCTGTTTATCTATATGTATTTATCTATATGTATTTTAACTTTGTATTGTTATATGATGTTTTAATTTGTATCATTTGCCAGAGGTGAGAACGTTGAGATATAAAAGTTTTAAATAAATAAATAAATAAATCTGTGTGCCTGTCTATATATGTTGTATAATGTTACATCAAACAGGGGTGTGTTCAGAGCAGAGGCGGCCTCAGCGTAGCGGTCGCGTGCGCCACCGGCTGGGCGGGCGTCACCGGCTGGGAGGCGCCCGCGGCGCCACCTCGCTTCCGCGCCCCCGCCCTGCTGCCGCCGCTGCCGCAACACAGCTGGCCCCACGGGCCGGCTGCAGCACGCCTCCCAAAGCATGGGACATTTCTGCGCATGCCCAGAAGCAACTACAGGCGCTACAGCGCCTGTAGTTGCTTCTGGGCATGCGCGAATGTCTGCGCATGGGCACTGAGTCCCGAGCACGCCTGCGGCTTTGGAGCCAGCGCGCAGGCGCGCTCAGGCCGCAGTGCACATGCGCGGACATTCGCGCATGCGCAGAAACGTCTACAGGCGCTACAGCGCCTGTAGTTGCTTCTGGGCATGCGCGGAAATGTCCGTGCTTCGGGAGGCGTGGTGCAGCCGGCCCGTGGCGGCGGGACGATATGATGCAGTGGCCGGGGGGGCAAAATTTTCTTTGCGTACTCCCCCGGAAAAGGTCAGGCCAGCCCTGGTTCAGAGATACATTCAAACACATTCATTACAATAAATAGTCAGTGATTAACACTAGTAGCAGTCTATAGTAGAGAGAAGTACCTCTATGGGCGTCCTAGTGATGTGTGTAGATGTTATAGATCAGGGCTGCTCACAACGTCAATCGCGATCGACCAGTCGATCGTGGTCCCGGAACTGGTCGATTGCGCAGCCAGGGCCGGATATCATAGGGGCGCTTCTGCCCTGCGCACGGCGCTTCTTCCTCAGCTTCCTCTAGCTGCCCCTGAGGCGACTCCTCCCGCCTCCATCCTCAGTGCCGTCTCAGCATGGCCTGAAGAGGAGGGAGGGAGAAGGAGGAGGGCAGCAGAGGGAAGAAGGGGGCAGGCGCCTGGCCCACGCATGCGCATTTGGAGTCACACGAAGACGAGCCACGAAGGAGGACAACAGCAAGGAGGCTTTGGCAGCCATTTCCTGCTAAAGCCATCTGCGACTGCGAGGAGTTCATCTGCTTGGCCACATTGATCAGCATTGAATGGCCTTGCAGCTGAAAGGTCTGTGTGCTTTCATTCTGCCTGTTTGTTTATGTCTGTGGATATATGTCAGGGTGGGAGAAGGAACTCTTGTTTGGATGCATCTTTTAATGTCCCATTGGCCACATTGATCAGCATTGAATGGCCTTGCAGCTGAAAGGTCTGTCTGCTTTCATTCTGCCTGTTTGTTTATATCTGTGGAATGACGTCAGGGTGGGAGAAGGAACTCTTGTTTGGATGCATAAAGGACTCTGATTGACCAGCCTCAGAACTCCAACACTCTAAGGCACCAGACAGAGGGAATTGGTTGCCACTGAGAGACAACTTGCATAAATGACTCTGATTGGCCAGCAAAACAGAATGCAACTGAATGCTTGAGTTAGCCCAATGACAGTTTTTTTCCATTGGAAATGGAATGTTCATTTTCTCGGAGGTGCGGTGGTGCCAAGGAATATGTGACAGTGTTTCAATAGGTTGCCACTAAGGGAATATTTGCATAAAGGACTCTGATTGGCCAGCCTCATAAATCCAACATAAATTGGATAAATTGCAGCTGAAATGTCTGTCTGCTTTCATTCTGCCTGTTTGTTTATATCTGTGGAATGACGTCAGGGTGGGAGAAGGAACTCTTGTTTGGATGCATAAAGGACTCTGATTGACCAGCCTCAGAACTGGCCATTGGCCACATTGATCAGCATTGAATGGCCTTGCAGCTGAAAGGTCTGTGTGCTTTCATCCTGCCTGTTTATATCTGTGGAATGATGTCAGGGTGGGAGAAGGAACTCTTGTCTGGATGCATTTTATGAAGTGTCCCTTATTTTTGCGAAAAATCATGTAAATGTCACTTATTTCTTCTATCAAAATATGGGTACATAGATCATTTTGACTTGGTTGTTTTATAAGTAGCTCGCATGCTGAAAAAGTGTGAGCACCCCTGTTATAGACAATCCTGCATATCTTCGGAAAATGCAGGTTATAACGCCAGATAATCCAATATGAATGGTAGGTTCCAAATGGTAAATTACACAAAGTTCAAATTAAGTAGGGGCTGCCAAGGATGTTCTAAAGTTGAAAAATGCCCGACTGCAGAAATCGGAAAGGTGCAGAATCGCTGGAAAATGTGGACGCCGAGGTATGCTGGAGAGTCACTCCTGGGCCATCCGAATGCAAGCGATCTGGACGCAATTAAGGGTGTATGCAAGGAAGTATGCAAAGAATGAGGAAGCGACAGCTCCCCTGGTGGCCAGAAGCTGGAATGTTAAACAGCCTCTGAGTGTCTGTTTATATATGTTGCGTGTCTATGGCATTGAATGTTTGCCATGTATATGTACATTGTAATCTGCCCGGAGTCCCCTGCAGGGTGAGAAGGGCCGACTAAAAATACTGTAAATAAATAAATAAATTTAAATAAATAAATGCCTGAACTACCTTTTTTGAGCCGTGGCACATTTTTGACATTTACAAAACCTGGGGCACACCACCAACCAAAATGACACCAAATGACACTCTAACACAGTAATACATATAGTAAATATGTTTTTTAATGTATTTATACACTCAGTGTGAAACCTGGGCCTTTTTCGATGAACACAACATAGATATCCTGGCAGGAATGGCAGAAAGACAGAAAGACACACACGAAGGTCTTGCTCAACAGCTGTTCATTTGTGGGATTAACATGACTCAAAAACCACTGGACAAATTGCTGCCAAATTTGGCCACAAAACATACTAATACTAACCCAAGGAGGGACTATCAGTCAAAAAATGATTTTGTCATTTGGGAGTTGTAGTTGCTGGGAGTTCTAGTTCACCCGCAATCAAAGAGCACTTTGAACTCCACCAATGATGGAACTAAACCAAACGTGGCACACAGGACTCCATGACCAATAGAAAACACTAGAAGGGTTTGGTGGGCATTGACCTTGAGTTTGGGAGTTGTAGTTCACCAAAATCCAGAGAGCACTGTGGACTCAAACAATGTTGGATCAGGACCAAACTTGGCACGAATACTGAATATGCCCAAATGTGAACACTGGTGGAGTTTGGGGAAAATAGATCTTGACAATTGGGAATTGTAGTTGCTGGAAGAGAAGGGAGGGTGAGAGAGAGCGAGGCAGAAGAGAAGGGAGAGTGAGAGAGAGTGAGGCGGAAGAGAAGGGAGAGTGAGAGAGAGTGAGGCGGAAGAGAAGGGAGAGTGAGAGAGAGTGAGGCGGAAGAGAAGGGAGGGGTGAGAGAGAGTGAGGCAGAAGAGAAGGGAGAGTGAGAGAGAGTGAGGCAGAAGAGAAGGGAGTGAGAGAGAGTGAGGCAGAAGAGAAGGGAGGGGTGAGAGAGAGTGAGGCAGAAGAGAAGGGAGAGTGAGAGAGAGTGAGGCGGAAGAGAAGGGAGAGTGAGAGAGAGTGAGGCGGAAGAGAAGGGAGAGTAGCCTATCAAGACTCCTATCAAGACGCCTAAGTCTCTTTCCCATGGGCTGTTTTGAAGCCAAGTGTCACCCATCTTCTATATTCTATCTGCTGAAATTCACTCTGTAAGTTTGGGCCCAGCTCTCTAATCTGTTAAGGTCATTTTTTAGATTCCGACCCTGTCCTCTGGGGTATTAGCTATCCCTCCCAATTTGGTGCCATCAGCTTCCTAATCTTTCAAATATAGCTACCCAGCGATTTTCCTCTTATCGAAGTAGGTAATGGGCCCATTTCAGCCAGTTCAAACACGTTCATTATCCACTCTTCCAGAGATTGGATCTCCATAGTCTGCTGCTCCTTCACCTAGAAGAGTCTGGCCAGCAGTAATCATATCGTTCAGTACTCTCCGATGTTGCTGCTCCATTCGTTTATCTCACAGTTCCCATTTAAAACAACTCTTGCTTTAGTTGAATTATTGTCTTAAACATCTGTTGGATCGGGATATTTGGTTCCAATTATTCTTCCTTATCACAAGTTATCACGCCACACCAAGATAAAATCTTCCCTCTTCTTGTTCGCCTCTCCAACTTGCATTATTAACCGCTTAATTCATTTCTGCCTGCTACTCTTCAGTCAAATTCCATGTATGTGTTACAGCATGTAACACAATTTAGACCAGGGCTGTCCAACTTCTACCGGCCCAGGGGCCTGAATTCCGGTCACTGATGACCTGGGAGGCCGAAGGGTCTGCCCCCGCCCCGGCTCCGCCCCTGCCCCGGCTCCGCCCCTCCCCCGGCTCCGCCCCTCCCCCGGCTCCGCCCCCGCCCCTCCCCCGGCTCCAATTTACTTACAATTCATTAGAGGCATCCATACAATCAAATATAATCTTTTATTAAGGGGAAATGCAGGGAGGGAATACATAAGGGGCATCCATACACAATTACATAATAATAACATAAAGGTTAGCCTACCTTCCCAAACACGCAGGATCCAGGAGTAGCCGGACCACGAGCAGAGGCGACGACCGACCAAGGCAGCAGCCGAGAAGGTCCAAATCGCGCCTGCGTGGGCTGCAGGGATTAAGTAGCCGAGATTTCGGCAACAGGGTATCACGAGACTATGGAAGCCACACGATTTCGCTCTCAACGCAGGCATGATCTCACATTGAGAGCGAAATCCCGTGTGGCTTCCGTAGTCTCGCGATACTTGCTCCAGAACCCGGAAGTGGGTAATTTTTAAAAATATTATTATTTAATTTATTTTTATTTTTTATTTAAAAGCTTAGGGGGCCGCAGGGAAGGGGCTGGGGGGCCTTATGCGGCCCCCGGGCCGCCAGTTGGACAGCCCTGATTTAGACCACTGATTCTCAAAGTGGGCGGTACTGCCCCCTAGTGGGCGGTGAGGCGATCCAAGGGGGCGGTGGGAAGCTCAGGGGAATTTGGGGTGCGGTGAACCCCTTTAAGGGTGCGGTGAACTGCAAAACAGTTTCGTTTTCTCCCAACCAGGGAATTGCCTTCCTGTTCCAACATCCCCTCTGTCTGAACACCTTCAGAAATATCAGGGCCTGCAGGGCCTGCACCCCCAGACCCCTCATCAACATCCTAAGCTGCCTGCATGATATCAAACCCCTCCTCATCATCTTCAGATGGCTGAACTACAACAAAGTCGTAGTGTGGCATCCCACCAGGGCCAAAAAAAAGGGACTTTAAAAGAATGGACGAGCTCTATGGGCCCTGGGATTCGCGTTCTAGCCCTTCCATGTACAGGAGACCTGGAGTAGCTTTAAGAATGAGTGCTAGACTCAAAATAGTGAACCAAAACCAAGATTTATTTAATAACAACCAGTAAAAGTACTGGTGGCCCAAAAAGCTTGAGGATGGTTGCTAGAAAAGGTCCTTTGAGAAAAGGAATAGCGTCCACTTGCCTTATGCAGCGTGAAGGTGCCTCTCTTAAGTTCCACGTATGCTGTTGCTCCTCAAATGGTCTTCTAGCGCACAAAGTCCATAGGTACCCAAAGAAATACAGTCTCTGATGAAGGTCTGGCCCTTCCTATTACTGAATTCCTTGGTTTGAGAGCGTAGGTTGGCTATACGTGAACGAAGGTGCTTTGTCTGAGCGTTGGCTCCAGACTTCCGCCTGCTTCGTCCGTGTGCTATGTTTGGAATGGCCAAAGAGAGGAAGTCCTGCCCCTCAGATGACCTCAGAAAGGGGAGGAGTTCAGGGTGGTGATGCCAGGTAGGCACCAAAACAAAGCTCCTCCTGTCAAATGTCCACATGGCTGAACAATAGGACAAAGGCCTTGCAGGTGAATGCAAACAGGTACACAGTACAGATACTAGGCATGGTTTCGAACCCAAAAATGGCGATTCTAAAATCAAATGGGGGATTTTTTTTTTGATTAGTAAAAGAAAGACTTACAAAAAAAAATTCCAAAAATTTCTAAAATGTAACTTAATTACTAACGAAATTCGTTAGTAGTTCGTATGCCAGCGCATGCGCATTCCAGATGGTTTTTGCCTACAACTCCCAGAAATCCTAACAGCTGGTAAATTGGCTGGGATTTCTGGGAGTTGTAGGCCAAAACTTGAATGAATCACACTGAATTCTAGATGGGACTCTCCAAATAGGAAGGAGGGAGGAAGGAGGGGGGAGGGAGGGGGATATTCTATTCTTGGAAGCAGCAAAAAAAAAGGAGGAGGAGCCCCCCCCCCGCTCCTCGCTGCCTCTCTCTCACCCTGATCCTGAGGGAGCGAGGGCCCAAGTTTGCCCAGGCTGAGAGGAAAAGGAAGAGGCCTGAGGCTGTGAGGAATGGTGGGAGTTGAAGTCCAAAACACCTGGAGGGCTGAAGTTGGCCCCTCATGAAGCCTCTTCAAGGCTTTAGATCCTGGCAGGCAGAAGGGGCAGGGAGAGCCGTCCACTCCTCCTGCCCTGCCAGGATCTAAAGCATCAAAGAGTATTGGGGTGAGAAACCAACCTAATGTATAATAGAATGAATGCTACTGTAAGTGCCTAATATTATAAGTAATCCAACTGGTCATATACCTACATTCCATGCACATGCAATAATACAGCAGTAATAACAATGGGTATAAGAAGAGGTAAAATTCAAACCGAAGTATTCTGACTGTGGTCCCTCCTCAAACTGCAAAAGGCTCTTCTCTGAGCCCGGAAAAAAACAGGGCACAGCGTTTTCTGCCTGGGTGCACACACACATATTCTTTGGGGGATTTGCTGCAGAATCCCGGGCTCATAGAGAAGATTCTGCAGCAAATCCCCCAAAATAATATGTATGTGTGTGCACCCAGGCAGCAAACGCTGGCTTTTCTTTTCCCGCTAATAGAGAAGAGCCTTTGCAGTTTGAGGCAGGGACCAGTCAGAATACTTCGGTTTGAATTTTACCTCTTCTTATACCCATTGTTATTACTGCTGTATTATTGCATGTGCATGGAATGTAGGTATGACCAGTTGGATTACTTATAATATTAGGCACTTACAGTAGCATTCATTCTATTATACATTAGGTTGGTTTCTCACCCCAATACTCTTTGATGCTTTAGATCCTGGCAGGCAGGAGAGGCAGGAAGCCTGGAAAAATGTAAACAGAGAGTTTTACTCAGAAAAAATCCACAAGGAGGGCACTTCATCCAAAGTGCCCTCCTTTGCAGATTTACTTCTGAGTAATCCTCTCTGTTTACAATTTTTCCGGGCTTCCAGCCGAAAGAAGGAGCGAGTTTAGGGCTAGCCTTGCCATAATACTTATTGGCAAGGGAGGCGGGAGGGTGGTGAGAGAGAAGGAGGGTGCCCCCTACGACCTAATAACGACACTTAAGAAAATCCTGGCCCCGAAGTTCTATAAAGAAAGTCCACTTCCTGGTTGGCGTTCCAGGTGCGGAAATACTCAAAAGTAGCATTTCTTACGAATTTCTTACGAATCATTTCATTTTCATAACTTTTTTCTCATGCCTAACAGATACAAAACAAGCCCCCGTGGGGGCGCAATACATAGTATTCAAGGTTATAGCTTGACACTTGAGGCTCTAGTACACTTCCTTCTGAACTACCTGTAATTGCTGTGGAATAGTGAGATTGTGTGATAAAGTCCTAGTATTTGATAGTATCTCAACACTTGAGGCTCTTGTTGAGTCCCTTCCTATCTGCATTTCCAAGTCCTTGCCTTCTTCAGATTTCCTGACTGCCACCTTCATTGTTATCACTGACTGAGCCAAAACATGGGAAATCAAACTAATTCAATCTCCGCATTGTCTACTTTAAAATTATGTAAATTGCCTGCAGTCATTATTTTTGTTTTCTTGTTCGTTGTGCGATAAGGAACAAAAGGTGCGCCGGACGTCACCGAAATTGCCTGTCGCGCCTGATGTGGTGGCTCCACTGAACGGACGCCTGGCCTTCTCAGCCCCTTCAATCTCTGTCAACGAATACCGGCAGGGTCTTTGTGATTGCCTTGCGGGCAGCCCATTCCTGTTGGGTCTGCAACGTGCGCAGTCCATTGTGTGCAGCCGTTTGTTATGGAGTTTATCGCCCTGCTTCCCTCCTACCTCCTCCACCTTCTTTTCTTCTCTCTGTGTTTTCAAGGGCGGCTCCTTGCTGGGTGATTTGATCCCAGACATCTCTCCCCCTTCCTTCCCCTTGGCTTTTTTTGTGCCTCCACAGCCACTTGGCATGGAGTGATGGAGCTCTAATTTCCTCCTGCCACCTCTGGAAGCTCTCCTGCCCCCGTCGCCTCCAAAACAAGCAGGTTTCCAGGCAACGTGGAGCAAGGCTCGGCGGGAGAGCAACTCCACCTGACTTCCCAGGATGAAAAAGGCACAATCTTGGCCTTGCATTGCAATGGAAGAGAGTGCAGCCCAAATGCCCCATTGGCTACACCTCTGCTTCTTAAACTATGGGTTCCGCCCACAAACGGAGGCCCATTAGCTCCAAATTAGACAGCATTGCAAGTTTTCTGAAAACATTTACAGTGGACTATTTGTATGTTGTGTTTCTTCATCAGCTTTCCTATGCAGTCGGTGGTTCCCTTGATGTATGTCAAGAACACTTTTCCGCTGGGTGGATCTTTGTGGCTTGTTCGCGGTCTTGTTGTTGCTACTACAACAATTGCAGTAGCAACAACAAGAAGAAAGTACACTTAATCTCTAGACCAGAGTTTGGATATTGATATCGGAGGTGACCCCTCCCCCAGGACTCTGTAAAATATAGTTCAAAACCAAGGAATTTATAGTTTTACCAAGAACACCAGGCTGGAAAGATCCCATAATTCCCTATCTCTCCCCCATGTGGGAACCTAAGGCTCTTCCAATGCTGATTCCAGCCCAGGAGGACTTGTTTATCATTGATGTTATTGATGTGTGGAAACGCGAATACCCCCCGTCAAGACTGTACTCTGTAGTTACGATACTACAACCCTGGGGAGGAGCGGTCTGAAGTGAATGCGCCCTGAGGAAGCGACTTATCGCGAAACGGCCATCTTGACGTCGTCATCATCCTTCCAGCTGTAGGCGCCAGCCTAGCCGGTGCAATACCAGCTCTTCTGCCCTTCCAGGCTCCCCCAAGGACTCAGTCTTTGGTCTGTGAGTTATTTGGCTCCGGACCTCCCATAGGGCTTACATGGACTCTATGTTTGCGTCGCTTTTACCCAGTTCCATGTTCTGGGCTTTTTGATTTGTATTGTGCATGCTTCACTATTGAGAGACATATAGTTTGTATGAACTCAATATATTGTGATATAGATATGATGCTCAGTACATTGTGTTTAGCGTGCCACGAATGTCTATAATTGCACATGATAATATACTTTGATATTTTTGCAACCCCAGAGTACTTTGTTCGCGTCACATTCTAGTCCAGCCCGTTAATTTGTGGGCATTAGCATAGTGTTTTAGTAGTTTGTTCCTAGTGTGCATATTTTGTGTTGTGTATTGGAATGCCTCTGTAACTCACACTTTATGGACTTTCATGAACTTTTATGGGACTTTTGCCTACTTTTGAAGGACTTTCAGGAACTTTTTGGGAACATTTTCCTTCCGAACCCCATGGACTCTATTTATTTATTCATTCATTCATTCATTATTCGAACTTATTAGTCACCACTCCCATACGGCTCGGGGCGACTTACAAAGTTCACTGGAAAGGACCAGTGGATAATTACAACAGAACAATACACACTAGGATATACATAAACACCTCTGCTCTTCTTCCTCCAACGACACTTCCGCTTCCAGTTGCGTCTGCGGGGTTTCCCCTGAGAACTCTCCACGGGCATCCGGTCCTCGAATGGAGAGGATATCCGGTCGACTTCGGCAACTTCAAGTCCGTCCACAAGGGGTGAAGACATCTGGCCCACTCGAGCGTCTTCAAGGTCGCCCGCCATTTTCCACAGGCCGCTACCAGACTGCCCCACTGCTCCCAAGAAGCCATGACGGCGGGGGGATCCCGGAGGCGGGCTAAGTTCTCTGTGATGTATAGCGACAGCGCCAAGACCGGGCAGTTGGAGAGCGGACGGGTCCGCTCTCCGGTGGCCACAGACATCCAGACGCTGGGCTGGGGCCAGAGCTCCAGCCCGATCCAACCTCAGCCAGTAGATGTTTAGGGCTAGATGGTGGCTCGTCGACTTTCCCTTCCTCTTGGGGAGGACTGCGATCGAGGTTGCCTCCCCCGGCCATCTTCTCGGTGCCACCCCGGGCCGCGTCTGCTCCGTTCCCTGGGCTCACCTCTTTATCTCCGGGAATCCCAGTTGGAAAGTCCCAAGACTGATCCCAGTCTAACTCCAAGGCCATGGGGAGCTCTTGGAGGGGGGAATCTTTTCATGATTTATGGATTCTAATGGACTCTGGTGGGTGGCATAGGCTGATATGAGATGATATGGTTCCTATTTCCCTCCTATATGAATGCATTCCCTATATGTTTTCCCCTTCCATGTGTTCCTATATAAAAATATGAAATGCCACCTTTTCGTGACCCTAGCATACCAAGGCTCAGGGAATCTCCCACTTCCTGGGCCAGCTAATCTCCTAAATAAACAAGGACCTAACAAGAGCATTTGTATGGACAATAACAATGGACATGTCCTTTCAAACCTCGGAATTGGCCCATTTGAGAGGAATGTCCCTTGGGCACGTTCCTTCAGATCTCGGAGCATTGCCATCTGAAGGACGTGCCCCATGGTGATTTTGTCATTCATCAACAAAGGGGACATCCTGCCTTCAAAAAGCTTTGGATATCTCATCTGCCTCACCCTTTGTTTACATTCCCTTGGCTGAAACCAATGATAAGATATCATCAATGGATTCCATATCCGGGATCAAGGATTATCGGGGTCTGGCATCCACGCCAGGCCAAAATGTTTTTTTCCTTCACTTGGAACAATACAGAAAGCTAGTTTGAGGACTTGGAGTAATCACCAGCACTTGGACAAACATTAAGTCATTTAATCCACTCGTTTCCCGCTTGGACCGCCTCCTTAGCTCTCATTGGTCGAAAGCTTGAATCAGCACTGGCTTCCTGATTGGCTGAGGTGCGGCAAAGCCGGCCGCGCCTCCTTGCCAGCTGATGACTCCAACCAATCATCATGCAGCCGGCGAAGGGGCGGGGAGGCAGGAAATTTGAACTTTGACAGCTCTGTTTTTCTATAAGAATGCAATGTTTTGCATTGTACGGTATGTCAGCTTTTGGGGAAATAATTGCAGCTTGACATCCGCTCCAGCTGGAACAAAATAAACAACTCACTGGCGTTTCTTCAACTTGGTGATACTTTATTTGGGGAAATTCAGAGAAAAGTGGATTGGCTACTTCCTATCTCACCAGAGCTATATCGGATCCTCTTTGGTGGGTCTGATTGGTCTCTGCCTTCATGGCAGGACCCCCAAATTCTTGCTCGATATCAATATCATAAGGTGATATTTAAAGAATATGAACCTCGGGATGTATAACAAGTATTCTACATCTCGCATTATCTGAGCGAAAAACTATTTGTATTGTCTCATTCAGGGGTTGTTAAAAGGAAGTGGAAAGCAGCGAACGACAACAATAAATGTGTAGCAAAGACACTTGCTAGGAAGTAAAGTGCAAAGGCATGCTTACAAGTGAATAGTAAGAGAACAAAAGAAATAACAAATGTATTGTCAAAGACTTTCAAGGCCAGAATCACTGGGTTGTTTTAGGTTTTTCGGGGCTGTATGGCCATGTTCTAGAACAGGGGTGGCCAACCTACGGCCCGTGAGCCGGATCCGGCCCGGCAGCCGATGCTGTCTGGCCCTTGGCTCCCTCAAGCCTTCGTCCTGAAGAGAGGGAGGCGGACTCCCATTGGGGCGGCTACAAACGTGAAGAAGCAGGCAGGAAGGCAAGCGGAGGGGAAGGGAAGGGAGGGGGAAGAAGGGGAGGCGGCCAGGAGCAAGAGCATGCCTTCGCCCTCCTCCTCCTCCTCCCTTCACTTCCTCCTCCTGCGCTCCCCTCTCCCTCTTCCCTCGGTGCTCTTTCCCTTCTTCTGTTTCCTGTCTTCCTGTTTCCTTCCCTCCCTAGCTCCCTCCCTCTCTCTTTCCCCCTTTCATTCCTTCCCCCTCCCACCACCTGAACAGAAGAGGGAAGGAGCGGGAGTGCAGTGATGGAGAGGGCACGGGGCCAGAGCGAGAAAGGGGCGGGGCCGAGGCCGGAGCGTGCCGGGGGTGGGGCACTTCCATTCCTTCCTCGTCTTCCTCCTCTTCTCTTCTCTTCTGCTTCTTTGGGCAAATTGAGGATTTGTGCCAAGTTTGGTCCAGATCCATCATTATTTGAGTCCACAGTGCTCTCTGGATGTAGGAGAACTACAACTCCCAAACTCAAGGTAAAGGCCCAGCAAACCCTTTCAGTACTTTCTGTTGGTCTCATGAGAGTTCAGTGTGCCAAGTTTGGTTCAACATGGCTGAATAGCCATCTGTGAGGAATGCTTTGTGTTTTTCCCTTATGGCAGAAGGAGGTTGGACTGGATGGCCCTTGGAGGTCTCCTCCTACTCTAGCAACCTGTTGTTGTTATTATTATTATTATTATTGGCTGAATGGCCATCTGTGAGGAGTGCCTTGATTGTGTTTTTCACTTATGACAGGAGGTTGGACTGAATGGCCCTTGGAGGTCTCCTCCTACTCTAGCAACCTGTTGTTGTTGTTATTATTATTATTGGCTGAATGGCCATCTGTGAGGAGTGCCTTGATTGTGTTTTTCACTTATGACAGGAGGTTGGACTGAATGGCCCTTGGAGGTCTCCTCCTACTCTAGGAACCTGTTGTTGTTGTTGTTATTAGCAGAGGCTGAATGAATATTATTATTATCATCATCATTATTATAATGCTCTCACTGAAATAAATTTCCAAATATTTTGCTTTTATGGCCCTCTGAGTCAAAAAGGTTCCCGACCCCTGATATAATGAATCACAAATGATACAAATATTCACATTTTGTTAACCATTGTTTGGTAAAATTTTAATGAATAAATGTCATTTTTTCTATGACAAACTCTTTTTCATTGCTCATAACATATACTCTTATCAGTCTTATTAATATATCAAAAAAGCAATGTAGTGCCTTTTAAAAATTATTATTATTATTATTATTAAAGAAATTCAATGGATATTATCAATCAAAACTTTATTACGGTCACAGACCAGCAGAAAGCGGGCACAAGCGCCCTAAGAGGAGAAGGACAACTCCCCAGTAAACAGTTATTTAAAATCAGACTAGAAGTCAGTATAAAAATATATTTTAAAAGACAGGATATTGTTGCCTTACGGTGTCAATCATCACCCGTCTGATGTTAAGGGCAGCAGCACAGAACTTAGCAACACTGTAAGTCATTGCAGTGTTAGAGTCCGAAAGCAGCAGGGTGGAATAGCATCTTTCACTGCGCCCCGGGTCCGTCAAACGCCAGGGTCCAATGAGATTGATCTAAGATCTCTGTAGAACATGCATTGAAGAAGCACGTGCTCAGTTGTTTCCACATGACCAGACCCACAGGGGCATAGTCTCTGCTTGAAGGGGGTCTTCTGATACCTCCCCTCCAATACAGCCGATGGGAGGGCATGGCATCTTGCCAGGGTAAAAGCCCTTCGGTGTTTGGGCACCTCCAGGTCTGTTAGGTATGCCATGGGGCAGTGAGGTATCTAGTGGCTTCTCTGACAATGAAGGCTGGGAACAGGCTAGGTCGGATTGCGCTCTATGTCCAGGATCCGTTGCTTAATGAGATCCTTGGCTTGGTCCCATCTCATGCTTAGCCATTGTCCTTGGGAGAAACCTAGCGTTGCGATCTTTGCTGCTACTGTTTTAATCCATGTGGACTGGAAGTCGTCTCTCATGATGAGGGGGGCAAGACCACATGGGGAGAAGCATAGGTGTAGCCAGTAATTGAGAAGAGCTGTCCATATTCTCGCTTCCACTTTCACGAAGCCTGTCTCCAATCGCAGGGTAGCGTTAGGGACACATCTGGGAGCCTGTAGAGCCGCTCTTAGGAATTTCGATTGGACACGCTCTAGTGGGGCATAATTTGAGAAGGGTCCAAGCTGGGCTCCATACAGCATTTGTGCGACTGATTTTGCTTCAAAAAGTTTAAGTGCCGCCGGTATAAAGTGACCTCCTCCCATCCTGAGATATCTTAAGATAGCGGATGAACTCTTTTGTGCTGTCTCTGCTGCACACTCTGCATGGGCTTTCCTGCTGTTGCTGCTATGGAGGGTAACACCAAGGTATTTAAAGCTTGAGACCTGCTCTATTTTGTTTCCATCTATTCTCCAGTTGTGCCTCTTGGGTCGTTTAGCAAACACCATAATTTTAGTTTTCTGAAAGTTGAGGTGCAACTGTTCTTTCTGGCAGTAATTTGTTAATGCTCTCAGGGCTCTTTTTAGGAAATTGATATTATGTAGAATGTAGTTCAGCCTTTAGATGCGGCCCTCCATAATATTTTTTGGCTCTCGTGTGGCCCCTTGGAAAAAATAATTGCCCACCCGTGTTCTAGAAGCATTCTTTCCTGACGTTTCACCTGCATCTGTGGCGGGAATCCTCAGACCTCACAACCTCTGAGGATGCCTGCCATAGATGCAGGCAAAACGTCAGGAGAGAACGCTTCTGGAACATGGCCATACAGCCTGAAAAACCTACAACAACTCAGAAATAACAAATTTTCTGTTTTTTGCATGAAGACATCAAAACAAGTAAAGTTTGCCAGTGCCTTGGCTCAGTCGTGAACCAAAATGGAAAATGTACTCAAGTAATTTGGAGAAGGGAAGAACTTGGAAGGGCAGCTATGAAGGAACAAGGTACGATGTTCAAATGCATCACAAAATATCACTAAAGCAAAAAATGTATGGTTGAGAAAGCTGGACGGTGAAGAAAGCCGAAAGGAAAAGACTCAATGCGTTGAGAAAGTGGCACCGAAGAGGAGTCCAGCCGAACTGCCAAAAAAGACCAAGAAGTGAGTCAAAGAGTCAATCAAGCCTGAATTCTCCCGAGAAGCAAAAATGACTAAATGGAGTCTATCACACTTACAACCCACCACGAAGCAACATGACTCACAGGAAAAGACGAGAAAGCTGAAAAAAAAAATGGGAGGAAAAGAGGGAGAGTGCATCACAAGCGGAGTGACTTTCCCTTCAAGGAAACCACATCTCTCTCCTGCATTTGCAAGACCTGAGCTGACCTAGAAGAAGCTGTTACTAATGATGTGGGAACCCCCCCTCCTTTCCTTCCCATCTGGCCTGCAGCAGGGAGTTCCACAGTTCCTGAATGCCTCATTGGGCCAGCATGGCTGGGAAGTGTGGCCGAAGTAGCAGCCTCTCCGAGGGATCTGTCTCTGCCTCCTCTTCTTTCCCCCTTTACTGCACTTTCTGTTATCTCACTTTCTGTCTCCTGGTCCTTGCACCCCGGGAATTACCTTTTTGTTTTTAAGTATTATTTTTCAAAAGACCGGCTGTCCTCCTTCCTCCGGAACCGATCGCAGAGAGTGAAGAGGGGCGAGGAGGTCTCTGGGGGTTCCCCACTTTGTTGTGGGGCAATCCTATTCTCTCTATTATTTAACATCTATGTCCGACCACTTGCTTAGCTGGTCCGTAGTTTTGGGCTGTAGTGCCACCAATATGCAGATGACACCCAGCTCGTTCTGGGGATGGAGGGCAGGCCTGAAACCATACCCGATAATTTCCATCAGTGCCTTGAGGCCGTTACTGGATGGCTGCGAGCCAGTAGGTTGAAGGTGAATCCAGCTAAGACGGAGATCCTGTGGCTGGGTCGTCCAGGTGGGGTGGGGATCCAGCTTCCTCCCCTGGACGGCGCGACACTATGTCCGTCGTCTACAGCAGGGCTGTCCAACTTCTACCGGCCCAGGAGCCTGAATTCCGGTCACTGATGACCTGGAGGGCCGTAGGGTCTGCCCCTGCCCCCGCCCCTGGCTCCGCCCCCTCCCCACCCCCGGCTCTGCCCTCTCCCCCAGCACCCTCTCCCCGTATTTTTATTTAATATTAAATATATTTAATTCCATCCTCCCCTCTCCCTTATTTTTATTTAATATTAAATATATTTAATTCCATCCTCCCTCCCCTTATTTTTATTTAATATTAAATATATTTAATTCCATCCTCCCCTCTCCCCTTATTTTAATGTATCCCATCTCCCCTTATTTCATCTTTAAATATATTTAATTTTATATTTAATACATGAGGGGAGATGGGGAGGGAATGAGGAGCCCCTGAGGAGCCCCTGCTTCGGCCTACCTTTTCCAAACGCGCAGGATCCAGGAGTACCCAGACGACGAGAGAGGCGACGACCGACTGAGTCAAAGAAGGTCCTAATCACGTCTGTGGACTTCAGCGATCCAGTAGTAGAGTAGCCGAAGAGTATCGCGAGAATACGCAATCCACACAGGATTTCGCTGTCAACGCCGGCGTGATCTCGCGTTGACAGCGAAATCCCGTGTGGATTGCGTATTCTCGCGATACTTGCTCCAACCCGGAAGTAGGTATTTTTTTAATTTTACTATTTATTTTATTTTTCAATTTGTACTTTCTATTAAAAAGCTTAGGGGGGCGTAGGGAAGGGGCTGGGGGCCGTATACGGCCCCCGGGCCGCCAGTTGGACAGCTCTGGTCTACAGTAAAAAGTCTTGGTGTCACTCTGGACTCTCAACTGACGATTATTATTTCAGGATTTTACCCCGCTCTTCTCAACCCCCGAGGGGGGACTCAGAGCGGCTTACAGTACGGCACAATTCGATGGAGACGCAAATCTCCGCCGTCAGTAGAGTTGCTTTTTTCATCTTCAGCAGGCGAGGAAGCTGGCTCCCTACCTCTCCCGCCATGATCTAGCCACAGTTGTCCAAGCCACGGTCATCTCAAGACTGGACTACTGTAATGCTCTCTACATTGGCCTTCCTTTGTCAGTGATCCGGAAACTGAAGCTGGTACAGAACACGGCTGCTAGACTGTTGGCTGGCGTCCCAACGACCAGCCACATAACACCTGTCTTGCGTGAGCTGCACTGGCTACCAGTGGAAGGCCGGATCACCTTCAGAGTGTTGGTGTTGACCTTTAAGGCCTCGAACGGTCTGGGGCTCATCCCATACTGTCCCGCTAGGCCACTACGTTCAGAGTTGGGCCAACTCCTGGAGGTTCCCAGCTTTAAAACATACCATCTGACGGCCACAAGACGGAGGGCCTTTTCAATAATCGCCCCTACCCTGTGGAATGCACTGCCAGGGCCTTCCTTGCTCCGACCGGTTCTTTGTGTATCCCGGCAGAGGAGGGGGGGGGAAGGTTGCCCTTTTCCCAGGCACCTCTCTCTCCTCTTCGCCCCGCCGTCCTTCCTTGATTTAAGGAAGGAGGGCAGGGAGAGGAGGAGAGGTGCCCGCGAAGAGGGCAACCCCCCCCTCCTCTGCCGGGATGAAGAAAAGAACCGGCCGGAGCGAGGAAGGCCCTGGCAACCACGAAGCCGGTAAGGAGGAGGAAGAGGAGAGGGAGCGATTGTCCGTCCTCGCTGTACTTTCCTGCGCCTCCTCCTCCTCGCCAGGAGCGGCAGGGAAGTGGGGAAGGAGGGCGAGAAGCCAGCTGAGTAGGCGGGAATGGCGCCGCCCGCGCGACCTGGCTCCGTGAGGCGGAGGAGGCGGGTAGGGCGCCGCCGGTGTGGCGGTGAAGGTGCCGGTGTTTGGGGAGAGAGGACGGGATGGGTTGGGGGGTTGGGGGGTGTCGGAGTGCGCAGTGTGTGTGTGTGATTGCTCTCCCTCTGTCCTGCGTTGTGGGGGGGGGTTGTTAGAGACAGTGGGGAGGGGAGTGGGGAAGTGCTTTGGGGAGACTTGGGTAGCGGCGTGGGTCTGTTTGGGGAAGTGTGCGATCGTTCCGGTGGGGTTTGGGCGCCACGTGCGCGAAGGGGGTGTGTTTTGAGCTGTTGTTTTGGGGTGAGTGTGTGTTTGTTGTTAGAGACAGTGGGGGCAGTGGGGAAGTGCTTTGGGGAGACTTGGGTAGGGGCGTGCGTCTGTTTGGGGAAGTGTGCGATCGTTCCGGAGGGGCTTGTGTGAACGTTCTAAACCATCGCTCTGGCAGCGGAGAGGGCCAGATGGGAATTCCGTTGCCCGTTTTTGGGGGTCGGTTTTTGGGGGTGTTGCGAGGTACCTAGGACCTGATTTTGCGGCGCTATAGGTACCTCATGGTATGTTGTGGAAGGTTGTCGAGTTGTGTTTTTTCTGCGATGTGTAGTTGCTTTGTCTATATCAGTCATTGCACGTATGTTAACATTTTATATATATAGATAGTGTTTTATATTTTGGTTTTAACCTGAATCCACTGTTGTAAGTCGCCCCGAGCCACCCAGGAGTGGCGACTCACAAATACAAATAATAAATAAATAAATAAATAAAAGTGCCAGCTGACTGTCCCTGCTGACCTCAACCATGGATTCTGGGTCCCCGAGAAGTCTGTATTCCATGGGCTTGCTATGTGGACTCCCTAGGGTAGGGGTGATCCGTTTCGCCTCTCCGGGCTTCCTCGGGACCGTGGACGTATCCGTTTCGAATCAAGGTTCAGTTGCATAAGGTCCGGGGTATCCCTGAAAGTATTATATAATATCTATTTTATACATCATACCAATGCAATCAGAAAACAGACCCGGAGAGGCGAAACGGATCAGCACTAAGACACTTCTTTGTCTGTCGACCGTAACAGAGTTTGGAAGCGGAAACTTTCCTTTGTGGATTACAACATTGCTGAATTACTTTTGATTGGGAATAACTATGAACTTCTACTCTGGGACCTTTCGTTTTTGAGTTTGAATTTAGGATCTTACCTGACGAAATTGGATTATAAATATTCGTTGCATAGATCTGTAGAAGACTACTATATGATTACTGAATTTATTGATGACTACAAAAATATAACGAATTGGTGATACGTTATTTTGGACTCCTTGTTTGCTTCTATTTTCGATTTTAAAGGAACCCCCTTTTTTCTCTTCACGCTGGATGCCCATCTGTCAGGAGGTCTTGGGTGGTGTCTTCCTTTGTGGCAGAAAGAGGTTGGACTGGATGGCCTTTGGGGGTCCCTTCTTGGTCTGATTATATGAGTGTTGGATTGAGGCCACTGCGCATTCTCCACTCCTATAAACACTAGGTCTGTTTGGCCCCCCCCCCCCCCCAATGGTTCAAAACCTGTTCCGGATGTAGGGGGCGCTGGAGCTTTAAATCACTTCCGGTGCAGCGTCCATTGGGGCAGGCACGACTTGCTCTAGCTCCTGAGCAAGCCACCCGTTCCAGAGGTCTGGAGGACAGGATTGTCCCCCCACAGATCCCGGATTGAGGGGATCTAGTGGCGCAAAGCCAGCTGGTCCTCCTGGTGCCCTCAAAGTCCTCATCCCTCAAGGAGGGGGGCTAGAGGGTGCGGGGGTAGACCGCGGCGAGCGGACCGAGGACGGGAAGGAGGGGGTAACCCCACCATAAACTACCCGGCGCGCACTCAACCTATAAGAAGAACGGAAAGAAAGAGGGAAAATCGTAAGTCTCTCAAAGATAATTGAAAGATTCACAATTTTGCACTAAGGAGGCATTGCCCAAGAAAGGGTGGATTTAACAGCAGAAGCCCAAGAGGATTAAAATTTGAACAGCGATTTGGCCCTTCCATGGATTAGAATAAATTTGAGATTGAACTCTAAGACTTTAAGATTGATTGGCTAAGGAAGAAATATAGACATCCATAAAGTCATTGCCGGAGAGGGGAAGAAGAAAGGTGGAAAGCGGGAAATTGAGGAACCAAAAGAGACTATACGATTAGTAAAATAAGGCAAGAAGAAGAATCACGGGCCGGGATAAAGAGGAAGGAAAAGATTTTCAAGATGGCACTGACCTTGGTTCGAGATTGTTTTGTCTACCTTCCTCCTTCTTGTAAACAGTGAACAGCACCTCAGTAACCTCCGTAACCTCCAAAGCTCCTCCTGGTAAGTGACCACGTGAGCGGAAAGAGTTGGAAGGAGTCGGAAGGGAAACAAAGAGACACTACCAGAGAGTGGAGCGTGGAGGACCGGAAGGAGAAAGGAAGCTAAGGAAGGGGGACAGAGCCGCGGTGGAACCGGAAACCAGAAACCGGATCCAGGAAGAAGCAAGGTCCATAGACTTTTGAAACCATAGATCAATGAAAAGTACAGAACAAAGCCAGAGAAAGAAATAAGTAAACAAACAAGCTACGTGAGATCGAGGACGAGAAGTAGACGGAGACGGAGAAGGAAACCCTTGAGAAGATTGAGTGGGGACGGGAGGCGAGAGAACGAGGTGCAGGGCCGACGGACCGGGAAGAGAAGCAGACGAGAACGACGAGACCTGGACGAGAAGTAGACGAACTCCGGGAAAACTAAGCAACGAGCTGAAAGAAAGGCTACGGGAGAGAGCCTGGCGGATCCTGCAAGTGCTGAACTTTGAACATTGTAACGTCAGTGGGAATCAACTCGGGAAGGAACGTAAGGAGGGACTTTCGTGAGGCCTGAATTAATAAGCGCAATCAAGACTCAGACTAATAAAACTTGCTCAGTTGGCCCTTGCAAGCAATTATATGATTGGGTTAAGTAACGAGTAAATTAACTGGAGAAATAGGGGAAATATCTGACTGGGGAGGGAACTGCCTTGAGGTCTAAGGGGAAGAGAGTGGGATTGCAATACAAATATTAACTTGATTTGATGATTTAATTTGATGATTCAATTTGATGACTTAATGAACTGTTCAATGATTTAATGAATTTTTGAATGAAGACTGGAAGAGAGGTTCTGTGTGGAGGAAGTGGGTGAGGGAGTAATTAATTAAGAATTGAAAGTTGTTAAAGAATTTGTTCTAGAGGTGATAAAATTAATTGATTAATTGATTAAGGAAGGTGAAGTAGAGATCCTCCCAAAGTAACTGAGGAATAAATAAGGGGAAAGGAGATGGCAGGAGCCAAAGGTAAAGATGGAAAAGACTTCAAGGCATTACCTAGAAGAGGCTCCTTCTCTGGTCAAGGACCAGAAGAGGGAGGTTTAAAGGAATTGTTAAGAGATATCCAGAAAGATATTCAAAAGATGGCAGTAAAACAGAATGAACTGGTGGAGAAACAAGACAAATTACAAAAGTTAGCTGAGAAACATGAAACGCAACAGAAAGTCACACAGGATGAGATGTTATCAATGAAGAAAGAGTTGAAAGAAGACTGGAGAGTGATGAAAAAAGAAGTGTCAGAGGCACTGCAGGATATTAGCCAAATAAAAACCGACCAAGGCAAAATGGAGAAAACCCAGAAGAAGTTAGAAAAGAAGGTAGAGAATATGGAAAAGAAAAATCTACTGGCTGAAAAAACGCAAGAGAGGTTGGAATACAGTGAAATGGAGCACCAGCTGAGGCTTAGGAACCTGGTTGAACAGGATGGAGAGAATATTAGAGAGACAGTGATCTCGTTGATCGCAAAAATAATGGAAGCACCGGAGAGCGAAATGGACAGAGAGGTAGACAAGATCTTTAGAATTCAAACAAATTACTCCAAGAAAAACAAAACCCCCCGAGATGTGATCGTGAATCTAATACGCAAAAGATTCAGGGAAGATGTGTGGAGAAAAGCAAACGCCAAGCCATTGGAATTTAAGGGTTCGAAAGTGATGGTTCTTCGGGAATTCCCGATCTCCATGTTAAACCGGAGAAGGAAATACTTTTTCCTTACCAAAGAACTAAAGAACCTGAACATTAGATTTAGATGGGAACGGATAGAAGGGATAATGGTAACTTATAAAGAGGAGAAGATTTGGTTGACGTCAGAAGATAAGGCGAAAGATTTTTACAGGAGGTTGGAAAAGGAAAGGAAGATCAGGACCCCTCTCAGTTCACTTGAAAAAGAAAAAAAGGCTAAAAGGAAGCGTCACAATACGCCCGAGTCGGAGGGGGCGGCTGCCCCGTTCTCAGCGTCCATGGACCCACCGGGAGGATTAGAAGAAGAAATAGAGGAGGGGGAAGAGGATGAGTCAGAAGAAGAAGAGAAACTCGATTTAGATATAGATAATACATTATTTACTTCTCGAGATGGCTAGCTTTGTACAGCAATTGAAAATATACTGCAACAATGTGAATGGTTTAAACTCTCCCAATAAAAGAAAACAAATTTTTAACCAAATTAAGAATGGAAATTACAATATTGTGGCGCTACAAGAAACACACATTAAACAGAAACATGTATCCCACTTAACCCAGCAAAAATTAGGAAAGGTATTCTTCGCCTCAGCCCCGGAAAAAAAGAGAGGGGTCGCAACCTACATTGATGAGAAATTAAACCCACAATTCTTGTTCAGGGATGAAGACGGGAGAATATTGGCGGTCAAGATAACAGTAGGAATGGAGAGTATTATAATTTGTAATATTTACGCCCCAAACGCATCCAAGAAAAAATTTGTGGAAACTCTTAAAAAGAAAATTAATAATGAACAATGTGACCATCTCATAGTTTTAGGAGACTTTAATGGAGTAATGGATAAATATATGGATAAATCTAGAGTAACAAGAAAACCGAACCAGGAAGATAGAAGTACACTACCCGATGGCCTCATTAAGTGGATGAAAGAATACGATCTGGAGGATATATGGAGATTACGCCACCCCAATGAGAAGGACTATACTTTCTACTCTGCCCGCCACAGCAGTTGGTCAAGAATAGACATGGTATGGGTATCAAAGACTCTTTCAACAAAAGTGGAAGAGATTAGCATCCATGCACGAGATGTTTCAGATCATGGTGCCTTGACAACGATAATTAATCAGAGGAGAGGGACAAGGAAGTGGCGACTGAATGAAAACCTATTGAAGCGACCGGAAGATATAGCAGCATATAGAGAAAAGGTCAAAGAATATTTTGAACAGAACATAAAAGAAGAAACCCCTATACAAGTAGTTTGGGATGCCTTCAAAGCGGTGATGAGAGGACACTTGATCCAACATAATTCGAAAAGGAATAAAGAGAGGAGACAAAAATTAACTAAAATAGAAGAGAAACTAAAGGAATTAGAAGATAAATTAAAAAGAAATCCAGGGAATAAGAAGATACCAAAGGAATTAGAAATGATTAGAAAGGAGAAACACCACCTGGAAATGGAACAAATGGCGAAACAGATGAAATATATTAAACAATCCTCTTTTGAAAATGCAAACAAAATTGGAAAATGGCTGGCAAGAAGACTTCGGAAAAAGAAGCAATCCCAACAAATATCTATAATTAATGTGGGGGGGAAAACAATATCGGAAGATGTGCGGATAAGACAAGAGTTCAAAAACTTTTACCAACAACTATATGCAGAAGAGAATATATGTGAAGGCAAAATAGGCGAATACCTTAGCAAAATGAAATTAAATAAATTAACAGAAGAACAAAGATTTGATCTTAATAAAGATATAACAGAGGAAGAAATCAAAAGAGCAATCAAAAATATGAAGAGTGATAAAGCACCAGGCCCAGATGGATATACGGCATGTTTTTACAAAGCCATCCAAGAAGAAACCATTCCTATCTTAAAAGTAATAATGAACCAAGCATTACAAATGAAAGTCCTACCGGACACATGGAGAATAGCAGACATTGTAATGATCCCAAAAGAAGGAACAGATTCGACAGATATAAAAAACTATCGCCCTATCTCATTGTTGAATACTGATTACAAAATTTTTGCAGCAATTTTGGCGAATAGGTTTAAAGAATTTCTTGCAGATTGGATTGACGAAGACCAAAATGGATTCCTGCCAAACAGAAATATTAAGGATAATCTTAGAGTAATTGTGGATGTAATTGAATATTACGAAACCCATCATCAGCAGCAACTGGCCCTATTATCAATAGATGCGGAGAAAGCATTCGACAATTTGAACTGGAACTTTTTCAAAATATTATTCAAGGAATTAGATACAGGATTTCAATTCCAGAATGCGATAGATGCAATATATCAAAAACAGAAAGCGAAGATTTGGATAAACGGGACGGCAACTGAAGAATTAATGATAGAAAAAGGAACAAGGCAAGGGTGTCCGCTTTCCCCGTTAATCTTTGTCTTCGCTCTGGAGATTTTATTGAAGAAAATCAGAGGCCAGGAAGAATTGAAAGGTCTGAAGATCGATAAAGAAACTTATAAAATAAGGGCCTTTGCAGATGATGTGATTTGCATCGTGGAAGACCCCAAAAAGAATATTGTGAAATGGCTGGAGATAATTGAGGAGTATGGAGAAGTAGCAGGATTCAAATTGAACAGGAAAAAAACGAAAATTTTAACAAAGAATATCACGAAACAGGACCAGTTAGCATTGCAAGAAAAAATTGGAATTGGAATTACCCCGAAGATCAAATACTTAGGGATTTGGTTGACTGCAAGAAATCTACAATTATTAAAAAATAATTACACTGAACAATGGGAGAAGGTGAAAGAGGAGTTAGGAAAATGGAAAAATGCGAACCTGTCACTCCTAGGGAGAATTGCAGCTATTAAAATGAATCTGTTACCAAAAATGTTATACCTTTTTCAGAATTTGCCGATAATTAGGAATATGGACATATTTAAAAAATGGAAAAAGGAAATCATGAGTTTTGTTTGGAATGGCAAGAAACCAAGGATCAACTATAATGTAATGATCATGCAGAGAGAAAAGGGAGGCTTTGCCCTTCCAGATCTAAAGTTATATTATGAGGCCTGTGCACTATCATGGGTGAAAGATTGGACTCTGTTAAAACGAACGAAAATTTTAACGCTAGAAGGATTCGACCTACGTAAAGGCTGGCACTCCTACCTATGGTACGGAGCAACTCAAAAGGAAAAAAATTTCGGAAACCACTTCATTAGATCCTCCCTGATAAAAGTATGGAATAAATACAAAAATTTCTTTTACGACAAGACACCGTCCTGGCTCTCACCTCTAGAGGCGAACCAAAGACGACTGCTGGGCTGGACCGAGTGGCCTAAGTATAAGGACATTATACAAAAAAAAGGAAGTAACTTTGAATTGAAACCACAAGAAGAAATAACGAGGAAATTTAGTAATGTACGGTGGCTCCATTACTTCCAGCTAAGAGAACAATTTAATATTGATGTGACCAAAGGCTTTAGTGATACTGATAGACCCTGGGACAAAATTATGAAAACACAAAAGAAGACGGTATCAAATATTTATGCCTTACTACTAAACTGGGCAACTGAAACAGAGGTAGTTAAGAATTCAATGGTTAAATGGGCACAAAACATTGGGAGACCAATCCAATTGAAAGAATGGGAGAAGATCTGGGTTAAACAAATGAAGATGACATATGCAACAGATTTAAAGGAAAATTGGTTAAAGATGTTACACAGGTGGTACATAACCCCCAAGAAATTAAGTACAATGTATAAAAACGTGGGAAACAATTGTTGGAAATGTAAGAAGCAGGAAGGTACCTTTTTTCACACATGGTGGACTTGCCCTAAAGTAAAAGAATACTGGCAAATGATACATGAGGAATGTAAGAAAATGTTACAAATAGAATTCAAAATGAGACCGGAACTTTATTTGATAGGGTTGATAGAACAAGAAACGTTTCCAGATGAAAATCTGGAAAAGCTCTTTGTGTTCCTCTCAACAGCCGCAAGAATGGTGTTTGCTAAATTATGGAAACAAAATCTCCTCCCCACAAAAGAGCAATGGCTAATTAAAATTATAGAGATACGAGATATGGATGAATTAACATATTGGTTACGATATAACCATGGTAAAGGCGTAAGAAAGACAGATTGGGCCTTGATAGAAGAATATCGACAGAAGATATAAACAAAGAAAGGAACACTGTCGTTAATTAAAAAGTCAAGAAGAGCAAAGGAGATGTCTCGTGATTGAAAAAGTTTTTAAAGACGAAAATGTATATCTAGTGCAGAATGAGAATGGAAGTCAAAATATCCCTTTGTATTCTTACCCCTCCCTTTACCCCTCCCCCCCCTCCCGGTTGTGATGATGTAAGTCTTATAAACATAAAAACTTGTCAATAAAAATTATTTATAAAAAAAAAACACAGTTTGGATCGGGAATCTAATGCTGATTCCTTTCCGAAAATGGCGGTGGTGGCTTCGAAATGGCAAATTCACTTCCGAGTTGCTTACATCGCTTCGAAACCGCTCCAAAAGTGAATTTAATCCGAATTCATTCTGATTCTACGAGCATTCCGATGAACCTACCCAGGCCTCATAAACACCTCTGGGAGAGGACTTGCCTCCAACACTCTGTCGCTTTCCGCACAACCTTGCGCTGTGTGTGCCATACGGCTGTCAAGCGTGCGCCTTGTCTTTTTACCAAGGGAGGCCTCCTTGGAAGAACAGGTTGTGCTCATTTGCCTGTCAGAAACCCAGCAAGTCATTAGCCGTGCGCCACATCAGGGGCCTTTGACAGCCCTGCGGAGCCTTCATTGAAATTGCCTCCTCTGAGTGGTAAATTAAACGTGTCAACGCCTCTGCGAGTCTGAGTCCTATTTTTAAAAACAAGAGCTTCCAGGCGGCAGCAAAAAATGGTCAGGGGGGGGGAGACCGTTTTCGGATCTGAAATGAAATGTGGGTCAGAAGGGTGCCTTCCCCATGAATGAGTTCCCTTACAGAAAAGCAACGGGGACAAGTAAAGAGAAGTCATTGCGAGGCATCCGCATTCGATACCGTTTTCTTAGGCAAGGAATACTCAGAGGAGCTATTTATTGGTTTTCAAACTAAAGGCAAAGGTTTACCCTTGAATCATAGAATCATAGTTGGAAGAGACTTCATGGGCCACCCAACCCCATTCTGTCAAAAAGCAGGAAAATCACATTCAAAGCACCCCCGACAGATGGCCATCCAGCCTCAGAATCAAAGCCTCCCAAGAAGGAGCCTTCACCATACTCCGTGGTAGAGAGTTCCACTGTTGAACAGCTCTCTCTCTCTCTCACACAGGAAGGAAAATCAACATGGTTTCTGCAAAGGCAAATCATGTCTTACTAACTTGTTAGAATTCTTTGAGGGTGTAAATAAACACATAGATAAAGGGGACCCTTTAAGTGCATACTTCTACGTCATGACCAACGGCCGAAGCTTGGTCATGAAGCTATTATTGGGACACAGCCCGGCTGGGCTTGTACATCTCCACCCCTTGAGTACTTACCTTGAAACCCTGTCTTTTTCCATGAACCCTTGAAGCTTCGGCCGTTGGTCATGACATAGAAGTATGCACTTGCCTCTATGATCTAGACTTTACTCATGCCTCAGGATGAAATTGAGTTGCTTTGCCCTACAACATTGGCCTTGATAAAGACCCAGTTTTAGGGGGTAGAAACGGGAGTTGGGACCATTGTACAGCGTATCCCCGTCGGCCCAGTGAAATGTTCGGGCGACCCAGCGATCAACCCAACGTCTACCTATTTGTTTAAGGAAACAGCCTGGGTTCCTGCCTGCGAACAACTCTGCGTTACAGCATTCGTCCGAATTTCCAACACGGCTTGCTAGCCCACCCGCTATTATTGGGACACAGCCCGGCTGGGCTTGTGCATCTCCACCCCTTGAGTACTTACCTTGAAACCCTGTCTTTTTCCATGAACCCTTGAAATTTACCCTTCAAACCCGAAGTTTCCTGGACTCTGATTGACGCCATTGGCGTATGGGGTAGGAGCCCATAGCGGGCATGCATTATATGCGTTTGTAAATTGTTTATACATGTGTAATAACACTTTTGAATATTTTCAATGAATGTATTACTTTGTTGATTGCTTACACTTCACGTGTCACGCTACACAGATCTATGAAACATATAGAGTCAAGAAACAAATAAATGTTTATTATTATTATTTTGCTGGATTTTTCTAGAGTTGCTCCCCCCCCCCAATGGAACTGTTTATAACAGCTTCGTGACATCCATAGTTAACTGGAAGCAAGTTTCACTCAGGGTGAAATTTCACAAGGGTCTGGAGAACAAGCCCTATGAGGAGCAGCTTGAAGAGCTGGGCATGTTTAGCCTGAAGAAGAGAAGGCTGAGAGAAGACATGATAGCCATGTATAAGTATGTGAGAGGAAGTCATATCTATGTTGTGTTCATCGAAACAGGCCCAGGTTTCACACTGAGTGTATAAATGCATTTAAAACATATTAACTATATGTATTACTGTGTTAGAGTGTCATTTTGTGTCATTTTGGTTGGTGGTGTGCCCCAGGATTTTGTAAATGTAAAAAATGTGTTGTGGCTCAAAAAAGGTTGAGAAACACTGGGCTAGGGGAGAGAAATGTCTCTCTCTTTGCGCAGGCAATCACATCCAAATTTTATCTAATAAAAGCACCCTCGAGACCTCCTTGCATCTCTTGTAAGAGAGAGAGAGGTCTGTTTGCGTCTCCGAATCCAAAGTGACAGCGCATGGCGTTGTCCTCGCAGCTCTTCAAAGGCCCCCCATAACAACTTGGGAAAGTTTCCTTCTGCCAATCTTCCCCTATCCTAGGATACACACAGACACATAGACACACACATTCCCCACTCCCCAGTCTTTTCCTTCCCCGCATCTTTGCCAGATAAAACGAGTGATCAGCCCATGGAAAATAGGGAACGGTGTATGGCAACCCTTATCTCAAGGTAGCAGATGTTGACTGAGTTTCCCCCTTTTTAATGAAGTCTGCTCACTCCGTCAGCCGCAAAATGTGTGTGTAGGTGTGCGCATTGGAGAGAAAGGCAATGTGCAATGTGCATCGCTCGTCTCGAAATGTTCCCCCGTCCTTTTAGCATTGATTTCCTGAACATTTTTTCATTAGAGATGCTTTCATGGCCGTCTTGATTATTTGGGGTTACAAAGGACCTGGATTTTAAAGAACCGAAGCAGAAAAGAAACACATTGTTCCAGTTTTGGACACAGCCAAAGGCTTCACGAAACCTGCATCTACCCCAGGCGTGGGCAAACTTCAGCCTTCCTGATGTTTTGGACTTCAACTCCCACCATTCCTAACAGCTTGACCGGCTGAGGGGCAAAAGGAAAGGGCCTGAGGATGTTAGGAATTGTTTCTTTCCTTTGCTCTCTCCCCCACTTTCCTTTATCTTCCTTCCTTCCTTTCACTTTTCTCTTCTCTTTTCCACTTTCTTTCCTTCCCTCTTTTTCCTTTCTTTTCTCTTCCCTTCCTCTTTTCCTCCTTCCTACTTTATATATATATATGTGTGTGTGTGTGTCACTTAGCAACTGCTTCTTTCCCTTCCCCCCCCAGTGACATCCCAGAGGGCCACTTCACCTAGCAACGGAGGGCCACTTCACCTGGCAACGGGGGCCACTTCACCTGGCAATGGGGGCCACTTCACCTAGCAGCGGAGGGCCGCTTCACCTGGCAACAGAGGGCCGCTTCACCTAGCAGCAGGGGGGCCACTTCGCCTAGCAGCGGGGGCCACCATCTAGCAACGGGGGCCACTTCACCTAGCAGCGGCTCAATCGGCCACACAACTTTCCTTCAAACCCCTCCCACCTGCCTTTTAAGAAACAGCAGAATATTTTTAATGCTCTCCAGCATATAGAAAGGAGGATATATATATATATATATATATATATATATATATATATATATATATAGGCATTACTTCGCGAACAAAGACTCAGGAAGGACCAATCTCATGCTTTTTACAAGCGCGTTGATGACTAAGAAGGCCAATCTGCGATAGGCAAGTTTGGTTGCAGAAAGCACAGCAGAAAGTCTCCTTGGGTGATGTTGTTTCCAAGTTGCGGTTCTTTCTGCGTTGTCGTTTCTCTTCAAGACCCATTCGCCATGTCTTCTCGAAAGAGGCCGTAGCATTGTGGATAGTGCGTCTCCATGCCTCCCGATGTGAGGCCAGGGTGGACGATTGTTGGTGATCAATCTGGCTGAGCCTGAGATGTTGTTTCAGGGAGTCCTTATGTCTCTTTTTCGGGGCGCCTCTCTTGCGCTGACCCGTGGCAAGTTCACCATAGAGAAGTATCTTTGAGAGGCGGTGGTCCTCCATCCTAGAGACGTCCCCTGCCCAGCACTGCTGTGTTCTCAGTAGCCTGGCCTCAACGCTGGTGATCCCTGCTTGCTCAAGGACAGCAACATTTGTCTCATAGTCGGTCCAGTGTATATTTAGGATTGGGCGAAGACAGCGCTGATGAAAGCGTTCGAGGAGTTGTAGGTGCTGGTGATAGGTGACCCATGTTTCAGAACCATAGGGGAGAATAAACAGCACGATAACTCTGTACACACTGATTTTGGTGCTTTGCCTCAGGTGCTTGTTGCTCCAGACTCTTTCATGAAGCCTTCCGAATGCACAATATGCCTTTGCTAATCTGTGATCTATCTCTTTGT
This sequence comes from Anolis apletophallus, assembly GCA_030556195.1. Taxonomy (NCBI): domain Eukaryota; kingdom Metazoa; phylum Chordata; class Lepidosauria; order Squamata; family Anolidae; genus Anolis; species Anolis apletophallus. The sequence goes on along the minus strand of JARBWK010000003.1, from coordinate 6,973,733 downwards.
CAATCTTGGCGTCTGAAGAGATGATGCTTCCCAGGGAGGTGAACTGCTGAGCGGACTTAAGCAAAGATGTGCCTATGCTGATATATATATATATACTGTATACACACACACACACACACACACACACACACACACACATAAACACCTGGCACAATCAAAATGGAACCGCATATGGAAATGACTTTCTTCTGGCTTTAAAAAATGTTATGTTTTCATTGCTATGAGCCCGTAATTTTTAGGTGATGTCCTAAATGCAGATTTGTTAAGATGCAATCTTAGCTGTGTGATGTCTAATTTGGTGTATTATCTCACTATTATTTTCTTGTTTAATATGTTTTATTTGATTTATGTCGCTGTGTTTCGATGGCACTTTATGGCATTGAATGGTTGCCGTTATTTGTTGTGAACCGCTCTGAGTCCCCAAGGGAAGAGAGGGCAGGATACAAATAAAGATTATTATTATTATTATTATTATTATTGCGTGTGGATGGGCGACACTCCTCCTGCCCGCCAAACCAAAGATGACACAGGACACCTAAGTGGAGTAAAAATTGGCCACAACTTAATTTATTGATTTTCCCAACCGCTGTGATGCGGCACACTAGTGTGCCGTGATGGACCTCCTGCTGTGTTGCGAGAAAAGCTCTCTGCCCCCCTTCCTTCCCCCGTCCTCCTGCCAAACTCCTGCTGCTTGGGGGAGGAGGAGGAAGGGCCGGACGGCGGTGAAGAAAAAGAAGAGGCCGGGGCGTAGGGTTGCCATATGTCCCTTATTCTAAGGGACGTCCCTTATTTTGGCCCTAAAATTTGTGTCCCTTATTTTCAGGCCCTGTCCCTTATTTTTGACTAGCAGGACAAGACTGGGCGGGGTTGACCAGAGGAAGGTGCGGGCTGCGGTTTCCACGGCAATGCCTGCCTGGGGATCCCAACTCGCAGGGCAGCCTGCGTCCCCGTTGGAAGGAAGAGGCGATACAAGACTAGTAGACTAATTAACCGTTATCCAAGGGGAATGTTGGATCATGTTGGATAAAGATAGTTTCTGGTTGCTTGAGAGTTACTCTTAAAATAGGCCTAGCTGTGCATCCCAATACTATACAATGCTGTGTATCCCATACTATACTATACCATTAACTATTGACATAATAATCATGAAGATGTACTGTCTTATAGAATTTATTTTAATGTTTAGACAGCGCACTTTAAAAGTCAGCAAAGTCAAGTACTAAATGCAGATGGAGAAAATTAGGTAGTTCTGATAATGTTTTTTCTGCATGACAAAGCATGCAGAAACATACCATGTCCTGTTAAGAGGGTGTAAGTCAGTTTCTTTTGTGAGTTTCAATCATTATCTTATTCTGTTAATAAAACTATTTCTACCTAATGTTTGAGTTTCAAGTTTTTAACGAAGTGTCCCTTATTTTTGTGAAAAATCCCGTAAATGTCCCTTATTTGCCAAAAAATGGCAACCCTACCAGGGCGCCACTTCCTTCAGCCGTTTCCCCAGCCAGCCTCCAATCCGCCATGACTCTCGCCCCTCGCTGGCTGAAGCCGCGCGGAGGGGGAGCCCCGCCCACTGAACCCCGTCCACCACTCATGCTTCTCTGTGGGAGAGCTGAAGCTGGGGGGAGGGGCGGGGCATGGCCTGGCCTGGCTCTGCCCCTCCCCTTGGCTTCAGCACTCCCAGCACCTGCTCCAGCCTTGAGGGGGCAGTGCCAAGCCAGCATTGTGCCGACTCTGCCGTCGCTGGCTTGGCACTGCCCCCTCAAGGCTGGAGCAGCTGCTGGCCTGGCTCCTCCCCTGGCTTCGGCACTCCCAGCAGCTGCTCCCAGCAGGCCACCATCTCCCAGCCGTTCTTTACTGTGTTAGAGTGCCATGTTGTGTCATTTTGGTTGGTGGCGTGGCCCCGGATTTTTTTAATGTTAAAAGTGTCTTACGGCTCAAAAAAGGTTGGGAAACATTGGATTACAGGAACAAAGGAGTTGGCTGCCAGGCATGGGTTCTGGATCAAGATCAATCAGCCCACTGCTGACAGATACCGAAAGAGACCAACAGAGGGCCCACCCCTGGAAACCACCAGTTGCTCCCTCCCCAGCCAGTAGGGGAGGGGCAGAAACCAGATCCAGATTCCATGCCACCTGCCAACAGAAGTTGTGACTATGGATTGATACGCTGCCCTCTTGTGTTTACATCTCAGTACTACATACATATTTCACCTTTTGGGGTCCTCATCCCCAAATGGGGTGTATGTTGTAGATGAAACCCTACTGGTATATTACATTGGGTCATGAAGGGTAACTATGCCAAGTTTGGTTCAGATTCATCACGCCATGTAATAGCCTTTGTGGATCAAACATACAAACAAAGGTATATACAGTATATTAATTTCTAGGCCTGTTTGATGAAAAAAAGGTTCAAAACTCGTTCTGGATGTAGGGGGCGCTGGTGCTTCAAATCTGAATAACTTCCGAAATTTTCCGGAAAATTTTTGGAATTTCCTGGATTAATTCCGAAATTTCGGAATGGCTTTGTTAATGGTGGACATGTTTGGATGGGGACGTCTTCCCTCCGCGTCTTCCCTCCACGTCAGAACTGGGGCGACAGCCGTGTTTAACCCAGTTTGGATGTGGCTGTCACCCCAGTTCCGACGCGGAGGGAAGGACATCCGCCTCCAAACTGGGTTAAACAGCCAATGAGGGGAAAGCACCTCGGGAGGGCCGGGAATCTAATGCCGATTCCGTTCCGAAAATGTTGGCGATGGCTTCAAAATGGCAAATTCACTTATGGGTTGCTTAAATCGCTTCAAAAGTGAATTTAATCCGAATTCATTCTGATTTTACGAGCATTCTGACGAACCTACCCAGGCCTATTAATTTCTCCCATGGCATCTTTCCCCAAGAATACTTCCTTCTCCATTGATATCAGTGGGGTTAGGTTTCTGGCTCTCCTTATACATCTTTTTGTTTTGTTTGTTTTGCAGTTAGAAAACACAACGGACGGAGGCGATCTGGAGGTAATGATAGACATCCCAACATAACCCAAACCCATAATTAGACCGGAAGGAATGCAAGAAATCGAAAGGAACGGGGCGGATCATTAAAAGGAGCAACAGAGCAAATCCACTTTCGCCTATTGCTTCTGACTTGACGGGCGCCATAAAAGGAGAAGATGGGTCTGGACAGGGCGATTGATTTCAGAAGCAACAAAGATTTATCTGTTTCCAACGAGACACATAATGTCTTCATTCTGTGGTTTTAATGGACTTCTATACTTCCAGTTGGGATTCTAATGTATCAGGTTGGTGACCGGAATATTAATAACACTGCCTTTATGTTGATAGGATAGGAAGCAAACTGGAATCTGGTGCCAACAAGGAACAGAAAGACTGTTAGACTAGACATCTTTGAATGAAGAGGTTAAGGCATGGGCAAACTTGGGCCCTCCAGGTGTTTTGGACTTCAACTCCCACAATTCCTAACAGACGGCGGGGGGGGGGGAAAGGGCCTTTAGGCTGTTAGGAATTATGGGAGTTGAAGTCCAAAACACCAGGAGGGCCCAAGTTTGCCCATGCCAGGTTTGGACAGATGTGCTCCAGGGGCTCAGCTGTTTTTAAAGGTGTTGCAGTAGGCGTTGGCTCTAATAGAATCAAAGAGTTGGAAAAAACCTCAAGGGTTATGCAATCCAACCTCTTTCCATCAGACATGAAGACACAATCCAAGCACTCCTGACAGATGGCCATCCAGTCTCTGCTTCAAAACCTCCAGAGAAGGGGACTCCTAGGCAGCATGTTTCACTGTTTAACAGCTCTTACAATCAGGACAGTTTCCATAATGTTTAGTTGACATCTTTTAATCAGCTGGCTGAAAGTGAGCTGCATTAAGATCACTACTGATCGGAAGGTCATGAGTTTGAAGCCGGCCCAGGACGGAGTGAGCTTCCGACCATTTGTGTAGCTTGTTTGTGGCACCCTAGGCCACACTCTGCAAGCCCCTCCCCCAGGAGCGGGGCCACTTGCGGGGGGCCAGGTCACTTGCGGGGGCGGGGCTGCTTGCGCTTCTTCGAGGAGGAAGGAAGGGAAACTCCCGGGCGGCCGCTGCAGCACCCAGGAACATGGCGGAGGATGATGCGCCGCTTACACCCTGCCGCGCACGCCTGCCGTCCTGCGCGGCACCCGCCCCTTTTCGGCGGGGCTGGGTGACCTCAGGCGCCGCAGCGGCTGCGAGGGCAAGGAGGAAGAGTTGGAGGGAAGCCGCGGCGCCACAGCCTCTCTGCCTCCTCCACCATGTTCCTGCCGCTGCGGCACCCAGGAACATGACAGAGGAGGAAGAGGTCACGGCGCTCACGAAGAGGCGCCGAGGCTTCCCTCCGCCTCTTCCTCCTCGCCCTCGCCGCCGCGCCTGACATCACCCAGCCCTGCCGAAAAGAGGCGGATGCCGCACAGGATGCTGGGCATGCGTGGCAGGGCGCAAGCGGCGCCGGGATGGCGGCCGACAATGTTGTCTAGGCAACCGGGGTGCCCTCCATACCTCCACACCCCTGCGGCGGCCCCTGCCCCCCCTCGGATGTGGGGGAACGAATCAAAGAAAGGGAGGGAGGGAAAGGAAGAAGAGAAAGGGTTGTTGTTTTTTTTGGTCCGTGATTTGCCGCCCCCTAGGCCTGCGCCCATAAGCCCTGGCCTGGTTGGCCTTATGGGTAATCCGGGCCTGAGCTTGCTGTCGACCTTTGCAGCCCAAAAGACAAGTTGCATCTGTCAAGTAGGAAACTTAGGTACCGCTTATGCGGGGTGGCTAATTTAACTAATTTACGATACTGTAAAATCTCCAGCAAGCATGCAAAATGGACGTTGAAGTGACAGCTCCCTTGGTGGCCAGAATGCCCTCATGAAGCTGGAATGTTAAATAGCCTCTGAATGTCTGTCTATATATGTTGTGTGCCTGTGGCATTGAATGCTTGCCATGTATATGTACATTGTAATCCACCCTGAGCCCCCTGCGGGGTGAGAAGCGCGGAATACAAATATTGTAAATAAATAAATTTTGTGGCTAATGAAGGCCCTGAGATGCTGTTTCCAAGCCAGATGCCTCCCACCCTGTATCTGTGCGTTTCCTTTTGCACTACATCTCCCATTTCACAAAAGTGACTGAGCTGTTCTCCTTTCCACCCACAATGCCGAGCACTGCTACCTTTTTTTCCTCGAGTCCATTAAGGAAACATCACAAGAAAAGCGGCACCTTTGCCCCCCCCCTCAAATTGAATTGATCCACTCCATTGCCTTTTGCAAGGAAGGGGAAAAAGAAGGTTTCGGCCTTTGTGATGGGGAATGGGCCAAGGCCCCCATCTTGGGTTTCTGGACAATGTGCAAATGTTGAATGGAGAAAAATGGCAAAAAGTGGCACATTTGAACCTTTGACTTCTGGCAACAGTTTTCTAGAGGAGCACAATGGGTCAGAGGCACCATTGGCAACCAGGAAAGATGCAAACTTAAGATGCAAAATGGCAATAATTAGAAAGCTGGCTGCTAGAATAATTATCCATTTGACCCTTTGAGAAGAAACTGGCTCTCCAAGACATAATAGCAGATAATCCTTTATTTTTCAACTCCCTTTGTGAACATATAGAATTTTTGTTGCCTCTGAAGACCCCCTGACTATCTAAAATGCACATTTGGGGGAATATTATTATTGGGTAGCATGCAGACCAAAAATTACACCAACATGCAAAAATGCAGTCAGTGTGATGCAGTGGTTTCAGTGGTGCACTGCAGCTCTTAAGGTGCATCCACACCAGGTATGGTCAAAGTTTGGCTTTCCAGGTGTGTTGAACTTCAACTCCCACAATTCCTAACAGCCTCAGGCCCCTTCCTTTCCCTGCTCAGCCGCTTAAGCGGAAAAGGAAGGGGCCTGAGGCTGTTAGGAATTGTGGGAGTTGCAGTCCAACACACCTGGAGGGCCCAAGTTTGCCCATGCCTGATCTACACTATGGAACGAGTGCACCACTTTAACTGCCATACCTCAACTTGATAGAATCATGGAAGTCTTACGTTTGGTGAGGCACCAGCTCTCTTTAGCAGAGAAGGCTAAACAGGTTGGAGAACTAGAACTCCCTGGATTCCATAATAGGCCTGGGCAATCATGGTTCTAAAATAGTTCTAAAGTACTTACAAAACAAAAGTTCTGGTGGTGAACACTAGGTGGCGCTGGTGCTTTGCTTCTACAGTGTTGCTAAAGTTCTCTTGGTGAACACTAGGTGGCGCTGGTGCTTTGCTTCTACAGTGTTGCTAAAGTTCTGGTGGTGAACACTAGGTGGCGCTGGTGCTTTGCTTCTACAGTGTTGTTAAAGTTCTGGTGGTGAACATTTCAGAACTCTAACAAAACTTTCAAAACGTCATTATTATTTCATTATTGGCGATTTTTTAAGACAGAACCAATTAGGAACTGCCATTTATAACGAAATTTTGAAAGTTTTGTTAGAGTTTTGAAATGTTCACCACCAGAACTTTAGCAACATTGTAGAAGCAAAGCACCAGCGCCACCTAGTGTTCACCACCGGAACTTTAGCAACACTGTAGAAGCAAAGCACCAGCGCCACCTAGTGTTTACCACCAGAACTTTAGCAACATTGTAGAAGCAAAGCACCAGCGCCACCTAGTGTTCACCACCAGAACTTTAGCAACATTGTAGAAGCAAAGCACCAGCGCCACCTAGTGTTCACCACCAGAACTTTAGCAACACTGTAGAAGCAAAGCACCAGCGCCACCTAGTGTTTACCACCAGAACTTTAGCAACACTGTAGAAGCAAAGCACCAGTGCCACCTAGTGTTCACCACCAGAACTTTAGTTTTGTAAGTACTTTAGAACCATTTAGAACCATGATTGCCCAGGCCTACTCCATAGCATTGAGTTATGGCAGTTGTTAAAGTATCAAACTGCTTTAACTCCTCAATGTAGATGCAGCAATGGCCACTCTGCACCCAGTTACATTTTTTTAACTTCTTCTTCACAGTTGAAGTTTGGCTTCAATGGGGAAGGATGTTTTGTGCAGTCTGTGCCCCAAACAGCTGCCCACTGCTATGATGAACGAATATAATAAACACCACTGGGAAAACCATATTTTATTGGCATCGTTTTCCAAGAACAGGTTTGCTTTGCAAAAGCGAAGTCTGGTTTGAAATGGTGTCCATATTCCTCCCCTCTACTGGGTCTCGCCTTGGTCTGAAAACTATAAATCCTTTGTCCTGAAGTGCAGAAAGAGCTCCAATTATCTTAAGACACGACACCCTGGTAAAGCATGCAAACCATAAAAATGCTTGAATGAAATCAGGTCAGCCCCTAGCATCTTGATTTTGGACCACTGCAAAAGGAAAAAGGGAGGAAACTCTTCAGAAACAATTTGGAAACATCCTTCTTCGAAAATGCCTGCTTGTTTTGGGGAGAAGAGGCTGTGGTTTGCATCATTTCAATGGCAGAGGGATTATTCTAGAAGCCATTCAAGTGCATTAGAGACCTTTAAATTGTTGCCAAAAAGGTGAAATTCCTAGAATTCAGGACTCACTTCTGTGAATGTGAGGATTCCTTCCAGATTAAGGCTGGGGATGATGGGACTAGTGGTTGAGATCAGCTCCCATGTCAGTGGGACAAGTTAATTCATCCCTGGCTCTGAAATGTGTTTGAAAATACTGTCCAAGGTGATGAAGCTCCTTGGAAGTCGTAGCTCAGCACCTTGGAGAGCTCACGGTTCATTTGCACACTGAAAGATCAGCTTCCCAACACTGCCACTCATCGTGTTGGGCTACAACTCTCATTGTCCCCAGTCGGAAGTAAGAGAGGTGGTCTCAATATATCTGGAGGGGCAAATAGAGTATCCAATCCAGCTCTGACTATTGGCTGGGGATGATAGGGAGTTGGAGCCCAACACAGAGTGGGCATGCTTTTGGGGCTCTCGTTGGTTTCCAAAGAGCAACAAGAGAAGGGCAGGGAAGTCAAAGGAGATCCAAGGACGATGCTGGGACTCATCTGCTGGAAAGAAAATCTCTTGGTGTTGACCAATTTGGGTTGACCTAAAGCTTGTCGCTTTCCTACACTCAAAACAAAAGCTTGTGTGGCTCCAAATGTTGGTGTCTTCTCCATCTCGGCTCCAGAGTCCCATGTCGGGCCCTTCAGGCCCTTCAGTCCAATCGTTTCACCATGTATGGTCCTTCCAGCTCATAGCCGATCTTCCGGTAGTAATCCCTGGTGCCCACACCTGGAAGACAAAGACAACATGGATTAGAAGAGGTGGAGAAGAAAGGACAGGATACCTTGAGAGAGAGAAAAACATCTACTTTGTATTCCTAGTCTTGTGGTCCCTTCCAAGTCTTTACTTCTAGGACCTAGGATGCATCTACGCTGTATAATTAATGTCTGACACCACTTAAATTTCCATGGCTGAATGCTATGCCGTCCTGAGAGTTGTAGATTAGTGAGGCACAAGCACTCTTTGGCTGAGAAGGCAAAGAACTTTGTGAATCTGCAACTCCCATTGTTCCATAGCACTTAGTCATGGCAGTCGAAGTAGTGCCAAATGGCATTAATTCTACATCAGGCATGGGCAAACCTGGGCCTTCTAGGTGTTTTGGACTTCAACTCTCACAATTCCGAACAGCCTACCGGCAACAAATTTATCGGCAACAAGCGGAGCTGTTTTAATACAGGCGTCACTCACTCCTTATAATTAGCTTCAATTAGCAACTTGGCCACCAACCTTTGCACCAGTTGTAGTTTCCGGGCCACCTTCAAAGGCAGCACCACATAGTGTGCATTGCAGTAATCCAGTAATGAAGGCATGGACGACTGTAACCAAGTCAGGTTTCTCTAGCTAGTGCACACATTTTAACTGTGCAAAGGCCCTCCCGGTCACCGCCGATACCTGGACGTCAAGTGTCAGAACTAAGTCCAGAAGGACCCCCAGATGGGGTTGCCACTCTAAGCCCCAATCGACCTTGCAGCTGACAGGATGACCTCTGTCTTGTGTGGATTAAGTTTCAGTTTGTTGGCCCTCATCCAGTCCATCACAGTAGCCAAGATCCAGTGGGCTTCCTTGGAGTTTGGTGGGAGAGTAATAAAGTTGAGTGTCGTGCGAGTAGAGATGGCACTGAACTCCAAAACTCCGGATGACCTCACCCAGAGAAGGTTTCATGTAGATGTCGAACAGCATGGGGGATAGAATGGAATCTTGTGGGACCCCATAGGCCAATGGCCAGGGGTCCGAGCAGGTGTCCCCCAGCTTCACCAACTGGGTCCGATCCTCCAGAAAGGAGTGGAGCCACTGCAAGACAGTGCCCTCAAGACCCATTCCAGAGAGCTATTCCAGAAGAATACCATGATAGATGGTATCGAAAGCCACTGAGATGTCCAAGAGAACCAACAAGGACCCACTCCCCCTGTCTAGTTCTCTGCGGAGGTCATCCACCAAGGCGACCAAAGCCGTCTCCATATCATGACCAGGCCTGAAATCAGATTGTGATGAATCGAGAGCAGTGTTTCCCAACTGCTGTTCTGCGGCACACTACTGTTCCATAAGAGATCACCTGGTGTGCCTCTGAAAACCTCTCTTCCCCCCCTTTCTTCCCCCTTCTGCTGAAGGGCCGGGCAGCGGCAAAGAAAAAGAAGGGGCCGGGGCACCGCCTCCTTCGGCTGTTTCCCCAGCCAGCCAGCCTCAACTTTGGGGGAGGGCGTGGAACGGAGGCGGAAGAGGAGTGGATGTGAAGGAGAGCGAAGGAGCCAGCTGCGCGCCCGGCTCGGCCCTGTCTCAGGAGCCCAGCATGGAAGCCCCGAGAAGGGAAGGGTGCCCCTGGGCCTCACGTGGGGTGCGCAGGACCGCCAGCTGCTCCCGGAGCGGAAGCAAAAAGAGCCAGCTGTTCCCGGCCCTGCTGCCTGCTCAGGTGAGTCCCCGGGTGCCCTTCCCTTTGGCCCGGCCCGCCCGAAGCCCCTCGAGGAGGAAGGGTGCCCCTGGGCCTCACCTGGGGTGCGCAGGGCCAAGCCGGGGCGCCTCCGGAAGCAGCTGGCTCCTTCGCTCCCTGCCGCGGTGAAGGAAGCAAAAGAGCCAGCTGTTCCCGGAAGAACCCCGGCTCGGCCCTGCTGCGTCTCAGGTAAGGTTCCGGGGCGCCCTTCCCCTCGCCCCCCCCCCGAAGCCCCTAGGGGGGGAAGGGCCTCAGCCTTCCTCGCAAACGTCAAGGTCTATTTTCCCCAAACTCCATCTGTGTTCACATTAGGGCATATTGAGTATTCATGCCAAGTTTGGTCCTTACCCAACATTGTTTGAGTCCACAGTCCTCTCTGGATGTAGGTGAACTACAACTCCCAAACGTCAAGGTCCATTTTCCCCAAACTCCATCTGTGTTCACATTTGGGCATATTGAGTATTCATGCCAAGTTTGGTCCTGATCCAACATTGTTTGAGTCCAGAGGGCTCTCTGGATATAGGTGAACTACAACTCCAAAACTCAAGGTCAATACCCACCAAACTCTTACAGCATTTTCTCTTGGTTATGGGAGTTCTGTGTGGGAAGTTTGTGTCTTTCTGCCATTCCTGCCAGGATATCTATGTTGTGTTCATCGAAACAGGCCCAGGTTTCACACTGAGTGTATAAATACATTTAAAAACATATGTATTGCTGTGTTAGAGTGTCATTTTGTGTCATTTTGGTTGGTGGTGTGCCCCAGGATTTTGTAAATGTAAAAAGTGTGCCGCGACTCAAAAAAGGTTGAAAAACACTGATCTAGAGGATAGGATACAATGGAGCCATGGATTCAAATTCCAGGAAAAGAGATTCCATCTAAACCAGGGCTGTCCAACTGGCGGCCCGGGGGCCGCATACGGCCACCAGCCCCTTCCCTACGGTCCCTGCCTACCCTGCAAAAAAATTTTTTTAAAAAATTTGATCTCCTGGGGGGGCTAGTGAATCAGGCATAGCGGCCTAAAGGTGAGGAAGGGCGCCTTCCCCTCTTCCTCCGTCGGTCTCCCCCGCTGGGGGGGGAGGAGAGGCGGGCCTAAGGAGGAGGCTGGCGTGACCCTTTCCTCTGGAAGGTGAAGCCATGGAGAGCTCTCCTTGGCCCCTCCTCTTAAGGTGCGCCAGCCTCAGAGGCAGCAATTTCCCCCGTTCCGAGGCTGGTGTGACCCTTTAGCTGGAAGGGCGAAGCCATGGAGAGCCCTCCATGGCTTCGCCCTCCCTCTTATAGCCTCAGCCGGGGCAGCAGAACCAGGAGAAATCGCCGGTTCTGCCGCCCTGGCTGTCACTGTAGGAGGGAGGGAGGGGCCAAGGGGAGCCCTCCTCAGCTTCTTAAGCCTTCTTCTTACAACCTCAGCTGGGGCAGCAGAACCGGGAGAAATCGCCGGTTCTGCTGCCCTGGCTGTCACTGTAGGAGGGAGGGAGGCGGGGGGCGGGGCCGCTCCTGACGGCATGCTGACATCACCAAGCGCGGCGTCCCTTTTCGGCAGGGCTTGGTGACGTCAGCAAGCCTCGCCGAAAAGGGGCGGGCCATGGGGCGCCCGGCGTGGTGACGTCAGACATGCGTCAGCGCCCGTCAGGAGCGGTCCGCCCCCTGCTCCGGCCCCCCAGGTCATCAGTGACCAGAACTCTGGCCCTTGGGCCAAAAGAAGTTGGACAGCCCTGATCTAAACATTAGGAAGAACTTCCTGACAGTAAGGGCTGTTCAGAGGTGTTATGACAGTGTCTTCCTGCAGGACCAAGGCCATCCAGTCCAAAGGAGGTTGGACTAGATGGCCTTTGGGGTCTCCTCCAAGCAATGCTTTGCTAGGAAAAACTATCTTCCAGGGTCTCCTGAACAGAAAGAAACCCTTTCTCGGCTACTGGACAGCTGTATGATGCTGTGAAGGAAGGGTAAGAATCTGACTGCAGGGTCCCATTCAGTACAAGGCAGAAGCCCAGCTGCAGGCCTCATTATCCAGGGCTGAAGAGCCTCGGCCCCTTTCCAGCCATTGTCTCCGAGGCCCCCTCCCCCTCCACTTTGCCTCCACTTCAGGAGGACAAGAGGCCTCTGTGGCCACAATTAAATCTGCTCATCCAGAGCTCGCAATTCCCTTGTCCTCAGCTCTTTAATCAGACCCCGCGGGGAGCAAAATTCAGATCAGCCCAATCCTTTTGTTACCATCCAACGGGGAGAAGGAAGGCTTCCAGGAAAAACCACAACAGCAGCACACAACCCTGCAAAGCGGAGCTTTTCAATTTGCCCACGGATGCCCAGGTGATTTTGGCTGTCCAACATTTCTGCCTAAAGGAATGGGCTCACAGGCCAACAAAGGGACTCACAGGCCAACAAACAAACAAACAAACAAACACTGAGTTGTGCCATTTGAACACAGTTTGAACAGAGACAAGAAGGCCATCTGTCGGGGGTGCTTTGATTGTGCTTCATCTGCATGGCAGGGGGTTGGACAAGATGGCCCATGTGGTCTCTTAATCCAGTCTTTCTCAAACAGTGTGCCGTGGCACACTAGTGTGCCGTGACGGACCTCCTGCTGTGCCGCGAGAAAAGCTCTCTGCCCCCCTTCCTCCCCCTCCTGCCGAACTCCTGCTGCTTGGGGAGGAGGAGGAAGGGCCGCAGTGGCGAAGAAAGAAGAAGGGACTGGGGCGCCGCCTCCTTCGGCCGTTTCCCAGCCAGCCTCAATCCGCCATGACTCCCACCATGACTCTCGCCCCTCACTCGCTGAGGCCATGTGGAGGAGGAACCCCGCCCACTGAAGCCCGTCCACCGCTCATGCTTCTTCTGTGTAGGAGAGCTGAAGCTGGCAGGAGGGGGAGGGGCATGGCACGGCCTGGCTTTTCCCCCTCCCCCGGTTTCGGTACTCCCAGCAGCTGCTCCAGCCTTGAGGGACAGTGCCAAGCCAGCATTGCGCTGGCTCTGGCACCACTGGCTTGGCACTGCCCCTCAAGGCTGGAGCAGCTGCTGGGAGAGGTGAAGCCGGGGTAGAAAGCGGGGCATGGCGCAGCCTGGCTCCGCCCCTCCCTGGCTTCGGCACTCCCAGCAGCTGCTCCCAGCAGCCACCATCCCCAGCCGTTCTTTACTGTGTTAGTGTCATTTTGTGTCATTTTGGTTGGTGGTGTGCACCCGGATTTTTTTAATGTTAAAAGTGTGCCGCGGCTCAAAAAAGGTTGGGAAACACTGTCTTGATCTATACATTTAATAAAAGCCAGTGTTTGTACGTATGTATGTTTGTGGGTATGTGGCAGCTTTCTGATTGGATGCCACTTCCACAGGCCACTGCAACCTGCATAAGCGATGGACCTGGACCAATCTTGGCACACATAACCCTCATGACTCATTTTATGTACTGGTGCGATTTGGCCGGGGGAGGACCACAGATGATGGGATTTGCAATACTTTCCAACGCTTTGAATCTCAAAGACAATGGCGACACCCACCATTGATGGATCGGGACCAAACTTGGCACATAGAGCCCCCATGACCCACTCTACATCCGGGTGGCATTTCAAGGAGGATGGACCACAGATTATGATCCCAAAGACAGTGGCGACCCCCACCATTGATGGATCGGGACCAAACTTGGCACATAGAGCCCCCATGACCCACTCTACATCCGGGTGGCATTTCAAGGAGGATGGACCACAGATTATGATCCCAAACTTGATCGGGACCAAACTTGGCACATAGAGCCCCCATGACCCACTCTACATCCGGGTGGCATTTCAAGGAGGATGGACCACAGATTATGATCCCAAAGACAGTGGCGACCCCCACCATTGATGGATCGGGACCAAACTTGGCGCATAGAGCCCCCATGACCCACTCTACATCCGGGTGACGTTTCAAGGAGGATGGACCACAGATTATGATCCCAAAGACAACGGCGACCCCCATCATTGATGGATCGGGACCAAACTTGGCACATAGAGCCCCCATGACCCACTCTACATCCGGGTAACGTTTCAAGATCACAGATTATGGGATTTGCAGCACCTTCACTCACTTTCTGAGACCACTGAGACTAGCATGAATGACGGACAAGGCCCAAACTTGACACACATAACCCCCAGGTCCCACCTCATTCTCTGGTGAAGTTAGGGAAGGATAGACCATGGACAATGGGATTTGCAGTATCTTCACTTCCTACAGAACACTGCGGACCCCACAAGTCACAGACCTGGACCAAAGTTGGCACACAGAGCCCACATGACCCACTCTACGTCCTGGTGCAGTTTGGAGGAGCATGGACCATGGACAATGGGACTTGCATATGGAAGCTGTAGTTCACCTGCATCGACTGAACACATTTGACATTGGATCTAGACCCTTGATGGCGAACTTATGACACGCGTGTCAGTACTGACACGTGTAGCTATTTCCACTGACACGTGCTGCCAGTAGTAGTAGTGGTAACAACACTTTCCCTCTCCCCCACCCCTTTGCGGTGCGTGAGCTTTCCTCAATAGTGGTGGCAGCAAAGGATGAGGGAGCCCCAGCGGCAGGCTTTTCTGTGGCCTTGCTCTCCTCCCTCGTCCCATGCGTGGGTGCAGTGGTGGGGGCAGCGGCGGGAGGAGACAAAAAAGCCACGTGTGGGCTGAGGGAAGGGAAAGGTGCGCGCCTCTCACCGTCCTCTCTTGCCCCGCGGGCACCTTTCTCGGCGGTGGAGGCAGGAAAGTGCCTTTCCCTCCTCCCATGCCCCATGCACGCCTTTACCACCGCACTTCTCCCTCGCGCGCCTTTCCTCAGCTTATATTCGGGTTGGCTTATACTCAAGTATATACGGTAATTAGTTTTTGGTTTATTAAATATAGTTATATACTACAATTATATATATATTTGTTATTTAAACTAAATATTGCAAAATTATGGGGGGGGGTTTCTTGAAGCGACACACCACCCAAATTATGCTCGTTTTTTTGGCAAATTTTGACACACCACGCTCAAAATGTTGCCCATCACTGATCTAGACCAGGGCTGTCCAACTGGCGGCCCCGGGGCCGTACACGGCCCCCCAGCCTGTTGGACACGGCCCCCGCTATGCCCCCGGCCGCCATTTTTAATTTTTTTGTAAAAAAATGTAACATTTTTTTACAAAAAATGGCGGCCGGGGGAGGCGGGGCACGGCTTCAGGCACGGCTTCTCCGTTCTGTCTGTCCCACCGGCGCCCTGATCAGTGCGCAGGTGGGAGAGGCAGAACAGGGGAGGGGGTGTGCCTAAAGAGAAGGAAGGCAAGCGCTTGCCTTCCTCCTCTTCAGGCACGGCTTCTCCGTTCAGTCTCTCCCACCGGCGCCCTGATCAGGGCGCCGGTGGGAGAGGCTGAACAGAAGAGGAGGCGTGCCTAAAGAGAAGGAAGGCAAGCTTGCCTTCCTCCTCTTCAGGCACGCCTTCTCCGTTCTGTCTCTCCCACCGGCGCCCTGATCGGGTGCCGGTGGGAGAGGCAGAACAGAGGAGGAGGCTGGCGTGACACTAGGAGGGAGGGAGAAGCCATGGAGGACTCCCCTTGGCTTTGCCTTCCTTCCTAAAAGGTCACGCCAGCCTCAGAAGCGAAATCGCCGCTTCTGAGGCTGGTGTGACACTTTAGGAGGAGGGACCGGGGGTGTGGCTGGGGCCGGGGCCGGGGTGGAGCGGCCCCCCAGGTCTTCAGTCACTGGAAGTCCGGCCCTAGGTCCAGTAGAAGTTGGACAGCACTGATCTAGACTAAACTTAGAGCACAGACAAACAGTGCCTTTCCCAAATAACCCGGGGATCACCAAGCTAGTAATAAAATAATAATAAAACTTTATTTGTATCCGCCACTATCTCCCAGAAGGGACTCTTCCAACTATTCTTCTGTTATTCTATGGTTGTGTTTCTAAGCCACGGGAGCCCTCCAAAGGAAGATTTCTTGTCTCTGTGCGAGAGGGTGTGCTTAAATAATGGAATCACCTGTCTCTTATTGTGCTCAGACGTCTCTCGCTGCTGTTGGAAAGGGCTTTCTTTAACCATTCCAGAATACTATGCACACAGAGCGAAGAGGCACCAATGGGATTTTATTACTCAAGTTGTGTCCCTCTTGGGTTTGCAGTTTCTGTTTTTAAATCAGTCAGCTAACTGTCCTTGTGAAAAGCAGACCAAGCAGACTACTTTCAAATAAGGAATAAAACAGAAAATAAATAAAGGAGAAAGAAAGGAGCACTGGTAAGTTCCTGGGGTAAATTTGTGGTTTAGATTCCAGTATTGCTTTAGGTCTTTGTTAGCAGCCCGCGCGCCGATAGGCGCGCGATAGAGCATAAACTTGTAACAAGTCGGAAAAGAAATATCCAAAGACTTGTAAAAAATTAAATTAAGTAAATTAAGACCACAACAAAACAGTTAATCTACAAAAAATATTAATAAGAAATGGAGGTAGCCAACCAGCAGTGGGAGGGGGGGTTCCCAGTGTTTTGCATCGAGTGTCACATGTATGACTATCTGCCTGCTGGGCAGAAGTCTTGGGTGTGCGTTCGCTGCAGTGAGCTCCTGGCTCTCAGGGAACGTGTTTCTTCCCTTGAAGCCAAGGTAGCAGACCTGGAGAAGCACAGAGAGGAAGTGAGGCAGGAGGAAGAGATTTCCAGGGATGAAATAGGAGCATCCCACTCCATGATGAGCAGCCCTCCAGCTGCCTTGGAAAATGGGGGTCTTGGGCAGGGAGAACATCAGTCTGAGGAAGAGGGACCGGCTCCCTCAGTTGGGACCCCTTCTTCAGAGGCTGTGCCCATATCTTCGTGCACCGAAGATACTTCTCTCGACGGGTGGTAGGAGGTGGGCTTCTTGTAGTAGGTGATTCGATTGTCGGAACATAGAAAGCTGGGTTTGTGATGGACGCGTGATGACCGCATGGTAAATTGCCTGCCGGGTGCAAAGGTCGCGGACATTACGAGGCATCTAGATAGGCTGGTAGATAGTGCTGGGGTGGAGCCAGTGGTCGTGGTACACGTTGGTACCAATGACATTGGGAAGGCTAAGCGGATGGTCCTGGAAGCCAAATTTAGGTTGCTAGGTAGAAGATTAAGGTCCAGGACCTCAAAGGTAGCATTCTCGGAAATGCTACCTGTTCCACGCGCAGGGACAGCCAGACAGGCAGAGCTCAGGAGCTTCAATGCGTGGATGAGGCAGTGGTGTCGAGAGGAAGGTTTTAGATTTGTTAGGAACTGGGGAACATTTTCAGGAAAGCCAGACCTGTACAAAAGGACGGGTTACACTTGAACGAAAATGGAACCAGACTGCTGGCGACTAATATTAAAAAGATTTCAGAGCAGCTTTTAAACTGATTCCTAGGGGAAAGTCGACAGGAGCTGGGCAGCTTCGGTTCGAGAGGGTGAAATGCCAAGTATGGAGGGACGAAATCCACACACAAATGGCTGAGTCAACAGAAAAGATAGATAGTAGTAGTCGAGAGGTAGGACATGGTAGGACTTCTACAAATTCTCACAAACAGCCAAAGTTGAAAGTGCACCAGAGAAATAAATATAAATGTCTGTACGCAAACGCTAGAAGCCTTCGAACAAAAATTGGTGAGTTGGAATATTTGGCAAAGGAAAAAAATATTGATATTATTGGCATAACAGAAACCTGGTGGACGGAGGAAAACAAATGGGACACAAAGATTCCAGGTTATAAACTGTACAGGAAAGACAGGAGAGGGAAAAATGGTGGCGGTGTGGCCCTGTACATAAATGAGGAGCTAGAATCTCATGAATTAGAACTTCAAGAAATTTCAAACTCACCTACAGAAACATTGTGGGTAAAAATCCCAGGACAAAAAACTAATCTAGCACTAGGTGTCACAATCGCCGACTTAGAACTGCCCCTTTAACACACACACGGAGACGTAATAAAGGCTAACTATGTTTATTTAATAAAACAAATCCAAAAATGCAATTCTCTTAAAAAGTTCATAGAATTGAGCAATCAGCACGAAGCTGCAGTTCAGTAAAGCAAGCAAAGTTCCAAAA